>ML788094.1:547411-560108 GCA_009831015.1 Picea engelmannii
GGGGGGGGGGCGTCTAGAATCAATCCTCGGTTGTGGATCTAGGTGCACAGACTATAGTCACCCAGATTTGCTCGTTGCTTATCGTGAATTCCGGACCCCCCCGCCGCCCCCGTGGTTAAAGGTAGAACCACTGGGGGGGGCGTTCCGTAATTACATTCTGAACACAGATCTGGGCACGCAGATCCTGGCTGCCTAGATCTGCCTGCCGCTTAGCCAATGCGCATTTGGTGCCCCAAACTTAGGATAAGTGGGTTTTTCAACCCACTAATTGTCATTCTTTTTGCCAAAAGGGGGCTACCCGTTAGGAAAACACCCCCCATACATGGATAGGTGATAACAATATGGTGGACCAAAATCATGAGTAAATCCTAACTTGGAGGATAACTCGATGAATAATTCATTCTCAAAGTGTTTTCCATGGTACGACACAAGCTGCAGGGGTACTCCAAAATGAGTAATGACATGGTTAAAGAAGAACCAAGTTGTAGTATCATCCATTTTTTTGAATGCATGCATATCTTTGACACATTTGGTGAAGTTATCGGACTAATCGGTAGGTGCGGACACTAACAGATCTCCCTAGATCCACCTAGATCTAGAACAAAACAAGACAGGACATGACTATTTCCCTAAGTTATGACCATTGAATTAGCTAGTAGGAAGGGACAAGTGACATACCTTTGTATCACTTCCTAGGGTCTCTGTTGCTCCCACTTCACTCTGGCGCTCTCGTGAGGTCAAGACCAAGACAACACAAACCAACCAAAGTGAAGATAGCAAAATATATTGAATCGTCAATGTATGTGTATGATCAAGGAATTACACAATAAAGTAAGAATGACTTTATGGGAAAGGGACATGTCGCTGTATCATATTAATCGAAAGTAGAAGATACAACCTGATCGCCTTGATGTCGCAAGCTTCCTTTCGGTGGCTCTTGGCTCCAACACACACACTTGCTCGATCCTTGTATGAAGAAGATCCAATTCCTCTTGATAGACTTGCTAGAGTCTCCAAGCTCCTGTTCAAGCTAGGCTCTTCACATAATTCTTTCACCAATTCTCCAATTAATCTTGCTTAACATTTTCCATGAGAATTCCATCAATTTGTAGGAGAGGATGAGATGGTTACTTGGATAAGAATGATCCCACAATATCAGGGAAACTAGTAAAAGGATAACCATTCGAATGCCAACCCATTCTTCTAGAATATTCCCTTCTAGAACCATCGAGACTTCATCTTTTTCCAAGCTTGAGAACAAGTTCGCACCCTAGCTATGTAGCACAGTGCGAGAAGTTCACACCCTAGCTGAAGGCAGCCTGCGAGAATGGGTCATTCTAGCACCCTAGGATATAAGCAACCTGCGAACTCTCTTCAAAAGTATGTTTTCTGGGAAGAGATGAATGTCACTTTTCTCAGGAGAAAGTTCTTATTAAGAGCCTTAGTACACCATCATCAATACATCATCAATATGACCAAAATCATGGGTAATAGAATGCCTGCCAAAGTATGTGGCCGGAATCACTGACAGCCGAAATACTTTGTAAACTGTGTGTGTATGTTAGAAACTAGGAGAGCACCTAATCGGAAACCTGCAAACAACCAAGCATCTGCAGAATATCATATTAATTCTGAGCTAGGCATTCCCATACTCAGATCACAGATGGATGACATTATAAGCATAGGTCATGGCCACCAATCATACACTATGGATCCATGCCGTCAAAATATAGCATAGTGACCAGGAATACACTGTGGATCTACGCGAGAAAATTCAAATTGAGACGACATAGCCACGAGACATACAAAGTGGATCTATGTGTCGCAGATTGTACATATTCCATCGCAACCTGGACAAAGAGATAATATCCAAGGTCTTCAATTGTCACCCAAAAGTATGAATCTAACCATGTGATTACATGTGTTGAAGTCGAACATGGTAGAAACCACTTGATTACCGGTCAATGATGAAACCGTTAATAAGTGCGAGGGAAATCACCATTAATGTCAATGACTCCCAAGGTACACTAGTACAATCCATCGAATGTGAATGAATGAGTTGAAGTCAAACATATGACAAAATCTTTCGATCAAGGGTCAATGATGTACACCCACTGTCGAAAGCAAGGAAACCTGCCATTGAGGCATGCAAGTTCCAAGGTACCAAATAATTTCTAAGTCTTGTTTCCGGATAATGAGCTGAAGTCGATGGAACAAAACTCGTCACAGGAGGGCCTTGATGTATCCCCCATCAATGACATGAAATGAGTAACAGATTTTGAAGGTGAAACAGAGTATGATGTAAGTTGGACTGGACATAGGGAAGGCCGACACAAAGAGAATGGACAACTGTAGATGGGCGACTCAATAGAGGTTTCAGATGAACTTCTCTTGAACATATGAATGACACGACCAATGATTTGGCAGCATTGACTCATAGACGACGCAGGGTATGACCTTGTAGCAAATTGAATGAGAGACAAATGGATTTCCCAAACCGTCTTCAAATAATTAATAGGGGGTGTCATGTTCAAGAGCGACACTTACTGCCAATTAATATGAATACGAGAACACATCCCTTTCCCAAATTTTCCCCCACCATTTCTGGTGAGTACCTCTTTATTTTTACACAAGCTTGAGGAGGATAACATATGCTTGTTGATATAAGCTTATCCTTCGGATAAGTCCTTCGGAGTATGTTTAACGAACCCTAGGAAGGAGTGGTTCGGTCCCATTACGGGTCTGTCGATGTTTGTTTAATGAGTCCAAAGATAGAAAACTCGAAGGTTTTTCATGATTATAGATTTTGGAAAAACACTTAAAAGAGAACTCTCTCAGTTCCTTTTTCGTAAAATAGTCTGATGAGACCGAAAAAGAGATAAATTATCGCCCAATAGATGCTTTCTTCAAATACTTTAACAAGCGTGAAAATAGCAAGGTCGCTCGACAATCTTTTCATGTTTAGAGAGCCTGAAAAGAGCTTAAAGGAGACTTCAAGGGGGTTCCTTTTTCGTATATCCTTGTTGAGCCCGAAAAAGTGATAAAAGTGTGCTCAATCGCGTTCTCATGTATTTTCGAGCATGAGAACGGACAAAGACTAAGCTCAACGTTTTGTACAAAAACCATAAAAAACAATCGAAACATGCAATGAAGAAAACAAATATATCCGCATCCCTGTGTCTGAACATCAAATTCATTGCACCTACAAAATTCATATTCAAAAGGACATTAGGCATTAGGTTTTAATAAATAAACTATTATAAAATCCAATAACATGGTAAAAGTAAATATAAAGGGGTGAAAACTCTTTTTACCATAATCATTTTGACTTTACCAATATTTGAGCCCAAAAACCCCTCTTTTACCCTTGAACTTTAACGTTTTATTGCGGGAGTTACGAGCATCCATTCGACAAACCATTTGCAGCAGTGAGGTAGGCTCTTTGTCCTCCACCTTTTCATGGTTTAATTTTTCATTTTCATTGGCAAAAAACACAGTTTTGAGTTTGTTTTGGGGGTTTTAGTCGCGCTCATCCATTCTCGCAGGCCAGCCACACGGGACCTGCGAGAATGGGTCATTCTCACAGGTGAGCCCAAAGGTGCCTGCGAGAACCTCGCACTGTGCCTAAAGGGCACCTGCAAGAACCGCCAAGTGTAAAAGTTTTTTAAAGTTTTCCTCAATGAAAATATACCCAGTGTTGAATAGAGTTACTAATCTTCTTCTTATGTTTCTTATGCAGGTGTTTAGCCATCACCATGGTTCTAGAATGGCGTGAAAGGGAGCATGAAGAAGATAATGCCATTGTCAGAAATCATCCGGCCACCATTGCTGCTTTACACGACTGTGGTCTTCTGAAGTTCTTTCGTATCCCGGGCATGAGGGCCCAAGTTAGGTTATTGGAGTACCTTGTGCATATGTGGGATCCCGATCAGCAAGTATTCTATGTAGGGGTCCACACATTGTCCTTAGATATTGAGGACATTTACTTCTTGACAGGACTGTCACGACATGGGTACCATGTGAGCCTGACTGGTAGCAGAGGTGGTGGGCTACCTATGAGTGAGTACTGTTGCTTGTACTGTGTTCCAGAGGCAGAGAGGAGAAAAGGGAAAGTAGCTATTTGGGGTGTGTGGGATTTGACCCTCCGCACTATTTGGTTCACCATTTCTCGTATGGCTGGGAGCTCGGCTCCTCACATGGCTTTCCAGAGCTACTTTCAGTATGCCATAGAGTGTACTGAGCCTTGGGTTTTTAACTGGGCAGATGCAGTGCTTCGTAGCATGAAGAGGCAGTTGACCAAATGCAGACGAGGAGACCTGAAGTAATTTGGGTACGGGTCTTTGTTAGTGTCCTTCTTTCTCGAGAGGGTTCCCTTACTGAGGCTACAGGTTGAGTGGGATTTACCAGCTCCAACAGATCCAAGAATGCTCAGATGGTGTCAGCTCATGGCCCAGCACGTAGCTGGACCAATTATCAAATATCATGATACCTTCTTCGACTGGTTGCGACCACAGATGCTGATGGTCAACGATTATGCTTATGCTGGGTTGGATTCCCAAGGAGATCCAGACTTGGTCCTGCCCGAGGGTATTCAGTGGGGGGAACTTGGTAAGAAGTACACAAATTTTTTCTTTTTAATTTTTTTTGTGAATTTTATCATATGCAAATGTTTTTTAATGTTCATCCAAGATATAAATACAAAATTCTTTTTTGATGACACAGATGTGGGACCTTACCGACTTCCTGGTACTTCTCCTATTCAACGACGAGGAGAGGTTGCACCATTGCCACGATGGGACGCTGAGGATTATGAAGCAGTGGGACAAAACCTAGAGGGTTTGACAGCAGATATTCCAGACATGCCTCTTGGAGAGGCTCCACGACATTATCAGCGTCATACAGTAGGAGTGTCAGAGTCCATTGGCCGACTACTTCGTAGGATTGCCCTAGTAGTCGTGTGTTACCGTGAACGTCATCCATGATGTCACTTTGTAGAAGCTATGAGCTTCAGATTTTGAATTTTGGTCCTCGGACAAAACATTTTTTGTAAAAAAAAATTTGATCGTTATATATACATATGACTTCTACTGGTTTATCTTGTGTTGTGTGAAAATTGATGTGATTGATTTATAAATGATCCAAATGTCTATCTAATACATAGTTAACCAATGCATCAGTTAATGTATTTAGACATCTAGGAATATGTTGATATTCAATATAATCAAAATAACGTTCCAAGAGGCGAATTTGAAAATACACCCGTAACAAAGTAGGACTTTGAATAGTATAGACATTACTTAGCTGTAGTAATACAAGCTGCGAATCGAGTCGCACAACCAAATGACGGATTCCAAGCAAGATAACATCAATCAATAATTCGATAACGACGCTATACTCTACAATATTGTTGGTTGCACGGCCGAGACACACACCTCGTAAGGAGACAAGTTCGTTTGTAGGGGTGTAAATTGCCCATGCAGCAGAAGCTAGGTTCTGAGTACTACGGCTAGCGCCATCAGCGAAGCCAATGTAGGGTAGCGAAGACTCCAACATCTAGAAATCAAACATAACGTCATGTAAGGGCAGAGACCAGATAACGACAAAATCAAACTACAGTAACACACAAGAAGTATGATACAATAAAAATACAGGTACTCATGCACATGTGATCTTATGCATAGTACTTCTTCAAGTACAACCCATTTCTGGGTTCACTTAAAGGGATACCATCGTAATCTACTAACTCATAAGCTCCTTTTTCCAAAAATCGTCTAAGGATATAAGGACCTCACCACATGGCTTTGAATTTTCCAACTCCTAGCATATCTCGATCTTGTTCATAGACGAGAATGAGATCTCCTTCGGAGAAAATGCAAGGCTTGACATGTTTGTCATATTGGGCCTTGACACGTTTTTTCTGGGTTTCTATGACTAGGGTAGCATCGCGTCGAGTTTCATCTAATCGCATAAGATACAATAGATGTTCTTCCTCAGCAGAAGTGTTTGGTAGGAGTTCAACAACTAGTTTTAAAGAGGGTATCTCGCATTCAATCAAGAGAATGGATTCCAGACCATAGACTAACCGGAAAGCTGTAAACCCAGTGATGGACTTGACGGATGTCTGGTAAGCCCATAATGCCAAGAAAAACATTGTGTGCCAACTTGTTTTGTGAATCCCTATCATTCGTCGGAGCATAGTTATGAGAACTTTGTTAATTGCTTCGACTTGGCCGTTGGCTTGTGGATAATAGGGCGTTGAGTTTTCATGGCGAAGACCCAACTTTTCAGTAAGTTTGGACATCATGAAGTTTCGAAAGTGGCTACCATGATCAGTGACGATAGCCTGGGGAGCACCAAAACGAACTATGATGTGATTAAAAATGAATAAAGCTGCGGTCTTTCCAGTGTTGTCAAATGTCGGCATCGCCTCGACCCATTTCGTAAAGTAATCTATAGCTACAACAATGTACCCATGCCCCCCGACCGAGTGGGGGTGACATGTCATGAAATCGATGCCCCATTTCACAAAGGGACCAACGAAGACCACAGGGTGAAGAGGAGCGGGATGTGACCGTATCTTATGATTATAGGTCTGGAAAGTATGGCATTTTTGAATGACGATTATGCAGTCATTAAATAAAGAAGGCCAACAATACCCTGCTCATAAGATCTTCTGGGCAGTAGCATACCCAGACATATGACCACCATAGGCTCCAGAATGGTAGTCATTTAGATCTTTCTTGGCTTCGTCGAATGTTAGGCAGCATCAAAAAATAGAGTCAATCCCCGACGATAAAGAGTATCCCCGAGGATAATATATTGACGGGCTTGGTAGCATATTTGACATCGATCAGTACTGGACAAAGTTGACCGGAAAGTCTGGGTTTGGAGATATATGATGATATCACCATACCAAATATCATCAGTGCTGATAAGGAAAAGGGATTCATCAGGTAATGAATCAACTACTACATTTTCCATTTCAGAATAGGGAAAGTCACATATCAACTCAAAAAACACTAAGGACTTTTTGGACTTGGCGCATTCAAATTCCAAGTCAAACTCCTAGAGTATCACAATCCATTTGGAGTATTTTCCCCCTAGAAATTGACGTGTGAGAATGTGTTGCATAGGGTTGCAATTAGAAATCACTATAGTCTTCTGCAAGAGGATATAGTGCCAGAAGCGTTGGATGGCTTGGACGACTGCCAAGGCCAGTTTTTTGACATGTAAATACTTGGTTTCCGTAGGCATTAGACTTCGACTCAAGTAGTAGATAACATGTTCATCGTTAGCATCATCCTCTTGGATGAGAACCATACCAATGGTGTAATCCGAGGCGGCAAGGTAGAGGAAATAATCGTGACTGTGATCGGGGGGAAAGAGAAGCAAAGCACATGTTAGGGACAATTTCAAATCTTCGAAAGCTTTGTTTGTGATGGTATCCCATACGAACTCAGACCCCTTTTTTAGGAGCCGCGTAAATCCACGAGTTATCTCGACGTAATTTGGGATAAAACGACGAAGAAAGTTTTCTTTCCCCTACAAACTTTGTAACTGGCGAAGTGTAGAAGGAGGAGGGAGATTAAGGATCACCTAAACCTTTAAAGGATCTACCCTGATCCCTTGACGCGAAACAATAAAACCTAGAAGGCGGCTGGATTCCATGCAGAAAACACACTTATGAGGATTCAAACGTATACGGTAAAACCAACAACGGATGAAAATGGCTTGGAGGTGGGTTGGATGATCGACATGGTGCATTGAGTGAGCGGGTAAATCATCCAGATATGGTTGAACGATGTGCTTGATATCATGGAAAGCATAAGACATAGCGCGTTGAAAAGTTGCGCCAGCGTTCTTGAGACCAAAAGGGAGTTTCCGATAGGAAAAAGTAGCCCAAGGACAAATAAAAGCAGTCTTATGTTGATCCTCGGGAACAATGTTGATTTGATTATACCTAGAGAAACCATCCATCAGAGAGAAGATTTCACTTCCGGTGCAATCGTCGACAATTTGATCGACAAAAGGGGTAGGAAAGTTGTCTTTGGGACAAGCTTTGTTGATATCCCTGTAATCAACACATACACGGATTGTGCCTTGTTTCTTGTCAATCGGGACAAGATTGGAAACCCAGTCAGTGAGGGCCACTGGGTAAATAAAGCCGCCTTTGAGAAGTTTCTCAACTTCGAGCTTGATAGCTGCCACTTTACGTGGGTGAAATGGACGAAGGCGTTGCCGGATGGGTTTAGTGTCGAGGTATGTCTTGATCTCATGTATAACAATGTTAGGGTCGATACCCGACATTTCTTCGTAGATCCAGGTGAAGATTTCACGAAACTCTTTGAAAAGGGATGTGTAGGTGATGATTTCGTTAGAGGAACACGAATCTCCGATATGGAAATTTTCGACAATTCCAAGTTTGATGGATATGTCGAGGGGAATAGTGGGTGAGATATTGCTTAAATTCCCTTCAGAAAACACATCATGTGTGGACCTGGGAACGGTTGAGATGACGATAATGGTCGATGGGGTTGAGATCTGTTGGTAGTTCTCAATGGTATTTTTCTCCAGAAAGAGGATGGAATGATGATGTCCATCGTCCCAAGGGGTGTCCTCCATGACAGACATGATCATCTTGTCAGTGGGAAAAATGACATGGAAAGGATCTGGAGATAACTCACCAAGAGAGGGGGTAGAAAGGGTTGTCGTTTGAATGGCCTGATAGGCAGATTCAATCGGACTTAACAACATTTTGTCGCCGTAACGAAGATGATCTCCAGTGTCAGGTATGACCCATGGGTTGTGAGATGCAGGAATTTCATGAATCGAGGTGGAGATCATGTTGATTGAAGCAACGGATAAGCATGGAACATCGGGCGGTGGAATGGGGAAAGTACCCATTAACGAAGAGTGTTTAAGAAGGCCTACACCGATGTTCTCATAACCTGGTGAGGTTTTAGCAATGAACGGTACATTGCCAGTACAGGTATTAGAGTTAAAGAAGGCTAATTGGTCGACGATGACTACCTTCCCTTGATGTGGGAAATGTACCACATGAAACATGGTCGACACAACTGTGTGCATGGAATCAATCTAGCTGCGGCCAAGCAGAAGATTATAATCAAGAGGAGCGTCAAAGACTTCCACTTCGACTTGGACCATTTTGCCTTCTAACGTGATTAGCAATGAAGGAAGGACACCGTAGGGCTTAAAACCAGAGCCATTGAAGGCTTTGAGAGTGTTCTGGGATTCATTCAAGGAGGGAGAGCCAATGGCTTTCCAACAAGTAAGAGACATGACACACGTCAAGGCACCCTCGTCGATAACGGTTCAAAAAATGTTTTTGTCAGAGACAATCACTTGGATCTTGAATGTGAGTTGAGGGGGTAACCTTGGAATGTGATCTTCCAAGTAAAAAATTATTAAATTTGTATCCGTCGGGTCGATTCCACTGATAGATTTCAATAGTTCCTTCTGTTGTGTGGGACAACTTTGAAGGACTTCGAGGGATGACATCGTAGAGGGTGCTTGGGATAGATCTTCAACAATGCTGTAGTTCTGGGCAACATGAGCGTGAGGATTGAAAGTTGATTGAATGACTCCCTTTGGGGGAGATCGAAGAACTGCGTCGAGGATCGGTCGTTCGAGATGAAGAGGACCGTTGGTAGGTGGAGTTGCGGGAGAGGGTTGTACCAATGAAGGAGGTAGGTCATCAACCTTCTCCTTATAGGGAGAATAATCGTTGGCTCGAGTGGTGAGTGCAATGTCGTTCTACTTTGAATCTCCAATACACATCAAGACATAGGATGTAGTAGAAGATGAGTGTCGGTCATGAATGACCAATTGAGCTTATTGTTGAGACAGGAAGGGTTGGGACAAAACGACTGGAGCAGGTGGTTTTGGGGCTCCTTGAAGGAACTTAGTGACCTCGGTGCATCGTGGACAATCCTTTGTGTAGTGATCATCACCACATATAAGACAAGGGTATGGAGGTTTTCCCTTATCCCGATCGTCAACAGGTGGAGTTTTGGTTCGCTTTGCTTGAGAAGTATTTTTCTTACCCCTTCCCTTTTTGGATTTGTTTTTACCGGCTGGGGTATATTGAACTGCATTTACCTCAGAAGTCTTTCTGGTGGGAGGGGCAGGAGACAGACCATTTTGAACATTAGAAGAAGAAGGTTTGGGGTTGGTGCTTGAGGTGGAATGTGGTTGGGCATGGAAAGTGCCAATCACACCGTCGGCTGCATGAGAAGCAACTGGAATAGTTGAAGTGGTGGAAGTGGAAGGACGAGGTGCGTCAGGTAGCAAGTCGTAGAGGGTACCCATTTGTGAGTAAACGAGGTCAAGGTATTGAGCACGACTTATGGCCTGCTCTTCCGTGACCACTCCACCCATGGCGATGTCACAACCGATGTCGTTCACAAATGATTTGGTGAACCACTCTGCCAGAAATTGATCGGGGAGTTTGAGTTTAATGAGACGTCATCTCCGTCGCCACTCATGGATGTGATTGGATACATGAGTAGCTTTGTTCTGTTTGAAAGAACTCAAAATCTCGGTCCCTATTTCATAACGGATCGGTAACTGGTAGTGGGTGAGGAAATCCATAGCTAGGGTGTTGAAGTTAGTGAAAAACCCTCCTGGTAATTCTATATACCACTTCGCAGCAGAACCTGTGAGGTCCGTTGAAAAAGACGTAAATGAATAGAGTCATCCATCAACGAGTGGGATGAGCACCAGAGGTGAAAATTCATGATGTGATTGTTCGGGTCCTCTCCCTTTTTTCCATAGAATTTAGGGATGTCCGATGGTAGCTTGATTGGTATAGCAGGCCAGTGGAGAGTGTGACGAATGGGATCATTTAAAATCCTCGACAAGTCCAGGAGATCCAAAGTAGCCAAGAAGTGAAACTATCGATTCATATGCGGGTACTGGTGGGTTTGGGGAGGAAGCCCCATCGGCAAACCAGTAGGACCATAAGCAGTTTGCATATAATAGGAAGACCCAAGCAGATTCAGTGGTGGTTCAATGTAAGGTGGACTAGGTCCACTATATTATTAAATAAGGCCCACTATGGTAGTTAGATATAATAAATGGGTAATTAGATATAATAAATGTAAGAGGACTTCTTAGAAGGTTCTACTTCTAGAAGATTCCTCCTCTAGAATGTTCTTAGGTGATGGTAGCACTATATAAAGGGGTTCAAGCAATGTAATGAGAGATGAAGAGAAATATTGTATTTGGAGTGGTAGCTCAATAGGAGGATTCCCCCTTGAAGAGGCAAGTGAACAGGAGAGGATCCCTTCCATAATAGGATCCATTGTATGGTGTTGCCCTACCTCAAGGGCTTTCTTCTAATAAAGTGTGGTTTCTTCTATCTTGCTTGTGGATCTATTGTGTATTCATTATTTGTGGTGATTATATTTGTAGATCCGTATTGGGTTCTTAACAAGTGGTATCAGAGCACTTTCCTTGGCCGGAGTTGTGGGCAACTATTTTTATTTTTGCAGATTTTTTTTTCGAAGAAGAAAAAAGAGGGCCGCGACATTCCAGACATTTTCAGTACATTTCTGTGCAAAATTTTCAGAAAAGGGTTGTATATCTGAGTTCCTCTCAGAAAAAAACCCAAGTTAAAAAAAAAAAATCGTTCGAAACGGAGTCCAGAAGGTCAATATATTGAGGTTTTAAAATCTGCAAATTTTCAGGGTTTTTTCTGCGGACGGCGGCGCAATTTGTTTTTATTTCTGTAGATTTTGGAGGCTGAATTTGCCCAAATAAATTACAGATCTGAGTTCTTATCACAATTTCACCCAATTTCAAAAAACAAATCAGCCGAAACGGAGTCCGGAAAGTGATGTTATGAGCATTTTAAGTTCAACAGTTTTTTAGGGGTTTTCCAGAAAAAACCGCGATTTTTTGCTGAAACTTATTAGGTCTATTTTTTGAGTTTTTTCGTGACGACTGCAGGACTGAAGAGTTCATAGGGTTCTCAGATGGCTATTTCATCTCAAACCTTGAAATAAATTCTTGAATCATTCAAAGCCCAATTGGATGATAGATTGGATGCATTTGCACATGGCCTCACAAACAACCTCACACATGGCCTCACAGACAGCCTCACACATGGCCTCAATGATAGTGTTCATAGTATTCAATATTCATTGAATAACATGTAGTAGATATTTCTTATGGAGGGCCTGGATGATGAATATAATAAAGAAATATATGCTTGGTACGATTTTGAGGCCGATTGTGATGATTGGTATATGGATAGTTGTCATTTCTGGGATGACAACCACTTCCATATTTTATTTGATGACTCTACTCCACCTTCTGTAGAGAACATCAAGGTCCTACATCAAGAGCTAGTTACCAATGTTTAGTCTACATATTCTACAGTGGTATTATTCCTTCCAGATTCTGCTACGACCCTTTTCCACTATGTGGATGGATCTTCTTATTTGGATCCACATGATCGGTGTCAGCCTTTGGAGCATCATTTGAAGTTGGTTATTGGGTTCCAAAATCTTGTACTGGGCGTTCACATGAGAACTTGGACATGGGACCTAGGCTTACAATGGTGGTTGGACTACTTCAGCATGGTGGATTTCCTTTCTACATGGGACCTTGGTTCTTCAGTCTTCTTCAGCATTATGGTCCACAATTATCCATGGGACCCTGGTATATGGTTGTA
>ML788094.1:577574-589058 GCA_009831015.1 Picea engelmannii
AGAGGTGGATTGCTCAATGAAATGGTGCCAAAGTGATCTTGTCAAGGATGGAGTCCTTAAAACAATATAGGCAACATAACATTGCATGAAATTCCTTGAGAAAATGAGGTTTCTTCATGGCTTTTTATAGCATTGCATTGGGTGATTATGTAACTCCTTTGTAGTGTGAAAAGAGGCTCTTTAGGGATTTATTAGGTCTTTGAGCAGCCCACCATTCGGATTTAGCTCAGATTTGAGGGTCAAATCGGATTGGGAGCTGATCCATAAGTGGTTGGGAGGCCGACCAATTCAATAAATGCATCGTTTAGCAAGTGCGCGGGTTTTTGGGCCAACAGTCGTGCATCATGTGCGTATGTGCGCATGGTACGTTCCTGTTCTGTGCATGTGTGCACGCACCCAACTTATGTAAAGCGCTCTTCGATTTTTACTACTTTGTATAGTTTTTGACCTTTTTGGAATGCTGTGAGATTAATTCAATGCCATGAATGAATTCATTACTGTTTGACGATGCTGAGTTCTTGTCGCCATGTGATAAGAGATGCCCCCTGATGGATGAGGTTAGGAGCATACGTATATCTGAAATCCATCAATGTTTCTTCGACTGAGAATGTTGTTGTAAGATAGAGCAATAGTGGGATCATTCAGAGCAATCCTTTGGAGAAAAAAGGAACCGGTAGGACTCGACCTTCTATGAGGTGTGCAAAAATAAAAACTGTGTACAAACGAGGTGGGCATGCCCCATGCTCGTGTTATGTAACTCTGAAAAATGATAACTGAAGTGTTGGTGTAGATGAATGTAGCGCCCTCGGGGGCAGTGATAATAAATGCAGAAGACAATTCTGCAAAGGAACATACTCTGAATAAATTGGCAATGATCGCGGTAATAAGTATCGGTGATGATGCAGGCATTGATGGCCCTACCAAGTTCAGAGGTCTTCGGCAAATGATAAAAATAACTGCAATAGTCGCAAAGTAAGACCCACCATAACATGAGAAAGTGTTGGTGTCGAATGTTATGGGGGTCAATGACAGCAGGGAGCAATGGTGTTTCTCCCTGTGCCATCTGAGATATCTCATTGAATGAAGAATGAGAATCAAGATACTGTCGCCCTTCTGGAAAATTGTGCTGATGTCGACAAAAGGGGAACGCGACTCCCAAAAGCAAAGGGATTTATGGAATCTACTGAGGTGAGGAAGTGGCAGAGGTACACGGATGAAGTCAAGAATTGGGAAGACTCAAGACTGCCCGTGGTTGGAGGATGTATGAGATAAAAAGTGGCTGCAACCGTGTAACAAGGGCGAGTGTCAGGGGGACGACAAGACCAGTGATAAGTTGTGCCAGAGGCGGGACAAGGAGAACAAAGTCAGAGGGTAGGGGTAAGTGACCTGTGGAGTACTCTGAAGATATGGACGATGCCGGCAAGGGTAGATGATAAGTAATGCTCCAACCAAGGGTGACATGGGTTGTGTGTGTCCAAAAGGAAGCAAGTCGCCAACGGTGACGACAAAAGAAAATGTAATAACTGGAAAATAAAGGCGTTTGTACAATAAATAATGAATACTTTGGGGAGGAATGTACAAATACAAAAACGAGTGCCCCAGTGTGAAATGCGTGCCCCAGGGAGGGTAGAATTTTCTTGGAAAATTGATAAAGGGTGGGGGCCCCATTGGTGAGTTTCTGTATGAGGTAGGTGAAATGAGGATAGGTTCGCAGATGGGCAAACTAATTGTGGATGAAATGGAGGGTTCATGATACTGCGGAGGCGTAGGTAAAAAATAGAACCGTAAAGAGATAAGCCGAGAGTCCATGTGGGAAAGCTAGAAAAATGAGGAGAAGGAGTATGTGGCTGATTCACGACATGTTTGAAAGACTACCGAGACTCCCATCCCTAAAGGGTAATGAAGAGCATCATGAGTGTGAAAAAGTGCCAAAAGGTGCTATGAATGGGACAACTCATGTGGGTAAGAATGCTACCGGGTAACAGTACCGAAGATGCAAATGGAGGTATGGGTAATGCAGAGCCGGGAATGAGGATCCTAAAGGCCAATATCAGAGGGTGTGACTGGAAATGTAAATGCAATACAGCGAAAGAGACTACATGCTAGTGCTGAGTATATACCTGAAGGGATGATGTCGATGAATGATGAGCAAGTACCTGCACACAGAACAACCAAGTACCCAAAGTGAACTATATCTGAAGAGAATCAAAGAATTGAGCATGTATTTGACAAATGTGACTATGCACGTGCGTACCTGACCATGATATGAAAAAAAGGTGCCCCGGGGGCTCAAGATGAAAAGTGACCCAGGGACTGCTGTGATGTAGGTGACGGGATGCTGATCCCGTGGCTGAAGACGGTTTGAAAAATGGACACCTTGGGCTCCCGGAATGGTGAGTGGAAGTTTGGCAAAAGGCCTATATATAGCTGTAGGGCCCACATTGCCACCTCATTTGTACCTTCTGCAATATTGACTGGACGAGCAATTTTCAGAGGAGATTTAGAGATTTGGGGAGGACGAGGCATCCGATCGATGTTCTGCGAGTATCAGGTTAGTGGTCTGATCATCCTGCATAGAAATAGGTTTTCAATTTTTGGGCAGGGTTTGTACGGAGGGCCGTACAGGGGTATATTAGGGGGTTTTTATGGGGTGTGGGCCCACATGCATGGGCGATTCAGTGGAAGGTGCACATATGTGCGTTCCTGTACATCGAATATTCACGCATGGGTGCACGGTAAGGGGAATTTAAGGCGTGCCTGAAAGGCGCGCCTGTGTTGTGAACAGGCGCGCATTAGTGCGCGCCTATAGGTGTGACAGGCATGCACTGATGTGCGTCTGTATGGTAAATAGGCACACTTAAGGGCACGCCTATGAAGAAAATAGGTGCGCATGGAGGTGCAACTGTTTGATGTACAGGCGCGCATATATGCGCGCCTGTGTGCTAAATAAGCGCGCATGTGTGCGTGCCTGTGGGAACAAAAACCACGCCTAGGAGGCAAGGTTTGAAGGGTAAAAAATGAGTCTGTTTGATGTTGTGGATGGTTATCTGAGCTGATATAGGAGTCTGTGTTGTTTGCAGGTGGCCAGTAGTGACGATGCCAGTGCGGTGGCGAGAGCGAGACTGGGCCCAGTTGCGAGATGTTGTGGCCATTGAGGGGCCTGGGGTGTGGGCGACTTTAGCAACTAGTGGGTTGCTAAAGTTCTTTGAGTGCCCATTGATATGGGCGCATGAGTACTTACTACAGTTCCTGCTCCAGATGTGGAGTCCGGAGCTGCACTGCTTCCTCGTGCGAGGAGAGCAGATCCCCTTCACTGCGGTGGAGGATGTATATTTTTTGACTGGGCTCCCCTTTTAGGGGAACGCCCCTACTGGCAGAGCCTGTGTTGCCGAGGGATACATCCCTTACGACGATTGGCGAGCGATATTGCTCAGGTTGAGACTTTATGTCTGGGACTATGGTGAGCATCAACACTATCGACTCCTTAGCACATCACTGTATAGCGGTGATGATTGTGCGTATATATGGGTCACTTGCGACCCAGTGGATTAGTGGTGGCCAGCTGTTGGTGCTGGAGAGGGTGGTGGGTGGCGAGCAGTTCGTGTGGGGGCTGACGCTGCATGTGCGGATGATAGCGTAGTTGGACCGTTGTCGGTCCACCGGTGCAGGAGAGTTCGCATTTGGGTCTATCCTGGTAGCTTGGTTTTTGGAGAGGGTGTTGATGCTGTGCTCGAGGGTTCTACTGGAGATGCCGGGGGTACGAGAGCCGCGACTGAGGTGGTGGTCGATAGTTTTGGTTCGCCACGATGGTGGCAAAGGTGGCCACTACTTTTCAGCAGAGGCAGCATGGATATGGCGGCAGATGCTGCAGGTAGTACTTCGGGACCCCTATGCTGGGGTTGACTTCCGGGGTGACCCGGACATGGTGCTACCACCAGGGGAGGTGTTTGACCATCGAGGTACGTTTAGTATTGTGTATGTTTTTTATTTATGTTGTATTTTGAGATATCATTCCATATGTATACGATATAGATGCTGATACTATCTGTTGTTTGTTGTTTTGTGCATGTGCAGATGTGGCACCTCGCGGATGTGAGGTGGAGATGCAGAGAGCGTCGGCTCATCGAGATCTGGAGAGATGACCGCAGGGAGAGAGATGTCGACAGGAGGATGCCACAGAGCGACCTATTGAGCCCGATAAAGCACTGAGGAGGCACCATTTTGATGACCCCGGTGCGGGGCCATCGCACGCTCCTCCGGCGGCGGCCGGAGTAGATTTTGATGACATACGCCGTCGTCTAGAGACGGTGTTGTAGGATGTGCCTGAGGGAATGTGGATGTGTATCCATGATGAGAGATTCCTGGAGAAGTGTGTGGGGGTGCCGCCACCATGGCGGGCCATAGTGCGGTGAGCAGCAATACTTGCGGTGATGACTAGTGGACGCCTGCCCCCGGGGTAGGAGGGTCCTGTGGGTGGTCCCCCACCTCCTGGGGCAGGTGGTGGTGGGCCACCACCTCCTCCTGAGGGAGGAGCAGGTGGTGGTGTGATAGAGGCACCATGATGTATATGTTTTTGTTGTATATAGGCTGGTGAGCCGATTTTTTGTACCGAGGTGCCGTGTTGGCCTGCAGACACGTGTATTTTTGTATGTAAACATTTGGATGGCCTGATGGGCCCTGATATATATTTATACATGAGTATACCTTTTTGAGATCCATATGTTGTCTACATGTGTTTTTGTGTTGATGATTTTGATGATATCTATTCTATATATATGCTGTGACAGGTTTTATGAGATGTTTATGTATGTGTAGCTTGATGTGATATATGCCAATCTAACACCATGTTAGCTATTTGATCTCTTGTTTGATTCAATTGTCTTGGAATATGTGTAAATGTAATGGAATCAAAATGTCGAGATAACAATATAACATGCAGGTATTTGCGAAAGAGGCACAGATCGCGTACACGGTATACATTGTTGAGCTAGAGAACGACTAGTTGAGAGTCGAGGAAGACGCTAAGGTGGCGAATATGATGACGCTGGGCATCGGCCAGGAGGCCAATGACCGCAGTGTATTCGGCTTTGGTTTCTGGCCCCAAACATAAGCCGCTTGAATGTAGCATTTCATGTGAGGGGGTGTAGGTAGACGAGAAGGTCTCCATACCAAGGATCATCCGAAGTGATGTAAAAGAGATGTTTGTCAGGAAAGTTGGTGTTGACGGGGGAATTGGTGATGTCAGAGGGGAGGGCCATGACAAGTTTAGCAAGAACGCGGGCCTTCTTACTCTTAGGTGTTGAGAACTCGAGGTCGTACTCCTGAAGGATAACGATCCATGGAGCAAATTTTCCGTTAACTTGTCGATGGCTGAGTAAGTACTGCATAGGGTTGGAATCTGCGACGACCTTTGTGGTGCAAAGCAAAATGTAATGGCACAGTTTCTGGACTGCAAGGAAAACTACAAGAGCAAGCTTCTCTTTGTGTTTATAGTTCAAGGGTGGTCCTGAGAGGTTCTTACTAATGTAGTAAATGACGTGTTCATGATTTTCATCTCCGAGCTGGACGAGGACGTCGGCTATTGATACAGCTGATGCTGATACGTAGAGGATGTAGTCGTTATTATAGTCAGGTGCACTAATTAACGGTGAATTTGAAAGAACTGCTTTAAGATCGTCGAATGACTGTTGGGCATAATCGTCCCAGTGAAAAGGGATGTCGTGACGTAGTAAGCGGAGGAAACTGTGTGCATGTATGGCATAATCAGGAACAAAGCGTCTGAGAAAGTTAGCTTTGCCCTGTAGACTTTGAAGTTGTCGTAAATTCCGAGGAGGTAGAATTTCGGTGATGGCTTTGACTTTGAGGGGGTCCACGGTAATACCACTTTGGGAAATGATAAAACCAAGGAGGCGCCCTGCGGTGACGCAAAACACGCACTTGAGAGGATTCAAGCGAATGTTGTACTGGCGACACCGTTGAAAGATGATTCGTAAATCATCGAGATGCTAGATGCGTTTCTTGGATCGAGTTGTTAGGTCGTCCAAGTAGGCAAGGATGATTTTAGCCAGATCGTGGAAGATGTATGTCATTTCCCATTGGAAAGTGGTGCCGACATTTTTTAAGCCGAAAGGCATGACACGATATGCGAAAGTACCCCATGGGGTAATGAATGCGGTTTTATATTGATCGGCTGGGTGGATTTGAATTTTGTTATAGCCAGAGAATCCATCCATAAAGGAGAGAGCCTCGTGGCCAGCGCAGTCGTCGATGATTTGATCGATGAAAGGTGTTGGAAAGTTGTCTTTGGGACATGCGTTATTGAGATCGCAGAAGTTGGTGCAAACGCGGATAGTGCCCTATTTTTTGTCGACGGGTACAGGGTTGGAAACCCATGAAGTGTAAGCAATGTGGTAAATAAACCCGGCCGTACGTAATTTGTCAATTTCGTCTTTGATAGTCGTGACTTTGGATGGGTGTAGCGGTTTTTGTTTTTGGCGAACTGGTGTAATGTCAGGCCAGGTGTTAATGTGATGCTTGACAATAGTAGGGTCAAGACCAGGCATTTCCGTGTATGACCAGGCAAAAATATCCCTATATTCCTGGAAGAGGGCTTTATATGCGGTGATTTCCTGAGGAGTACAAGCAGCTCCAATGATGATTTCTTCGACAATGCCATTTTTAATGGAAATGTTGATTTTGGTGGTTGGGGAAATGTTGGCCATATTACCTTCTTCAAAAGCGTCAGGGGTAGGAATGGGATTGTTGAACCAATCTATAGGCCCTGACGGGATAAAATCTTTAGTTTCGACCACGTAAATGGGATTTTGGTTAGGAGGCATGAGGGCTTCCTGTGGAAAGAAGAGTGCACGATGATGTAGTGCGTCCCAAGGGGAGTCCGGGCGGTGTATCTCTTCCAGTATTTCCTCATTGCATTGGAAACAATGGGAATATAAGGGATGATGAGGAGTGATCTCAGTGACAGTGTGGTTTCCCCTTGATGGAGAAACAAAGGGAGCAATGCTAGGAGATGGTGAGGGTTCACTCGACATAAACCATATATTGAAGTACTGAGGGGTACCCGCGATGGTTGGGTGGAGAGTGTCTATAGGGGAATGAGCAGGAGAGTTGGGGGGATTGCAGGGTAAATCCTCAGAGACATCATTTAAGAACCATGGAGGCGTTGGAAGTGCCTCGGGTTCGGGAGAAATGACACGAAGATCCTCTAGTGACGAGGTAATGTCAATTATTGCCTCTGCGGGTTGGTAAAGCAGGGCCAATTGACGTTGCCTGTATGCAAGGATCATGGGACACTGGTATGTAAAATGAGCTAATGAATCACAGAGAGAGCAAGGGAATCTCATACATTCATTGACTGAAGTGGTGACATAGCGGATGTCAGTGATATTTGAAGAGGACGTAGCAAGGCGTGGGTTGTTCTGGAAGTTCTAGCGTATAGCCGCTAATGTCTACCGAAAGCACGGTAGTGCTGGGCAATGATGGGTGTAGTGGCCATACTCTGAACATATAGCACAAGCATATTTGGTCCTCAACCCTTTACTACTGGAAGGGTTGGTGGTAGTAGTGGTACTAGCAGTAGTGACGGGTGTTGAGGGAGTTTGGTTGAGGGGGATCAAATTCCGTAATTCAGGTAGTGATGGACAATTGTTGGTTTGGTGGCCCTCTTTCTCACATAGTTTGCAAGGTGGTGGTATGCGTGGAGGAAGTGGAGCGGTGGGTTCTTTCTTCTTTCTCCTGCCCCCAGCTATAACAGGGGGGTTAGTGAGTATGGGGGTAGTGGGGGTAAGGACATGAATTGTCATGGGAAGTCCTTCTTGTGGGGGAAGAGATGGTTAAGGGACCATCTCTGGTGGGTGTAAATACCAAACTGGGATTGCTAACACCATATTAGGTAGTGTGAGAGTTGCGGCTACCTGAAAAGCTTCAATACCTGGAGGAGGGTAAAAGAAGGGAATTTGGGTGAGGGGTTGGGGGATTGTCTCCTAGACGGGATTATTCCCTTGAGGGGATGTGGATTCGTGGACTGTTGAGGTCGATGAGTGTGCAGGAGGCTCCGGCGGGAGTGGTTCTATGACTATTGAGACGTCAGGAATGACTGAAGCCTCCTGAGGAGGAAGAGCATCCTTCATGTGAGTTCCGTTAGATGAGATGACACATACTTGATTAGCAGGATGAAGGAGTGGTGGTGCTCCATGGTACGTCCCTAACAAGGATGGATCTTTGAAAATCCTAGGACCCATCTCTATGAGTGGATATGCATCTTGGTTGGTGTGGATGAGAGGAAGAATGTTATCGAGGTTGGCAGATGGGTTAGGCTCATAATGTGAGACTTGGTCGATGGTCATGATCTTCCCATTGTGGGGGAACATCATGGTCCGAAAGACGGAATATGCCACTGCCTTCATAGCGTACATGTAGCTATGACCGAACAGGATGTTATAATTGAGCAGGGCATCGATAACTTTGATATTAATAAGGATAGTCTTTCCCCCGAGTTCAACGGGGACATTTTGGAAGAGCCCTTCAGGAGAGGATGGTTGTCTGTCATAAGCTCGTAATGTGATGGCAGAGGGTATGATTTCCGGGGAACCAAGTTTCTGCCATACTGTTTTGTACATGATGCACATAGAGGCACCTTCATCGATGATACACCGATGAACTGTGATGTTCCGTATTTTTACTGGTATTTGAAAAGCGATCAAGGCAGGAAAACGTGGTTCTCCACTATCAAGATCAAAGGTGATGAGTCGAGTATCTGCGGGGTCGATTACCCCCAAGGCAAAAAGTAAAGATTTCCACTGTGTAGGACAAGTTTGGAGGACTTCCAAGACTGACATGGCAACCGAGGATTGTGCTAAGTCATCTACCAAGCTATAGTTATGAGCTGCCCTAGCCTGTGGTTTGTGGGCATTCCTACGCAAGGGGATGCGAGGGATGCGTAGTGGTGGTTCGGTGGAAGGGTGAGGGATCACTAACGGGGGTCCCGTCGATGTAGGGTTTGTCTCAGGATAAATGGGGGTAGACTCAGCAGGTGTATGGTACTGATGATTACGCGTTTGCAGAAGAATTTCTTCCTCACTGGTGAGGAGAATTGTATGCTCTGCTGGATTGTTGGGGTTGTGGTATTGTCCCATCTGAGGTGGGGGATGTTGTGTGTCCTGTTGGGTGTTGTTCACACCTTGGTGTGGAATAGGATTTTGCAGCACGACAGGCGGGGGTTGTTGCACGTATTGTTGTGGTGCTTGTTGAGGGGTAGTTTGTGCAGGAGAATGTGGAAGACTACCCGAGTCTTTCAATCGTTTGAAATCAGCGATCTGGGGGCAATGATGAGTGTAATGACCGAACTCACCACAAAGATCACAAGGGAAGATGGTTTTAACATTGTTACGCCCTTGGCATTTGTTATTATTGCCCCCTTGGGGGTTTTGGTTCCCTTGGTTCTGGTTGCCCCCAGTGGGTTGGTGCTGTGGGGGTTGATTCCCGCCTTGACCAGGGTTGTTGTTATTCTTATTCCATCCTTTCTTCTTGGCATTGTTCGATGAATGGGTTGGGTTGGCTGTATTCAACTATTCAAAATTTTGGTATTGTTGAGCAGCTGAAGGTTGAACAAAATTTACCCCCGCATGAGGATGTGGGGGAGCCATGGGTTGTGGAGGACCAGGAAATGGGAAATATGGATTTTGTGGTGGTACCGATCCATAAGGTACATAGGAAGGCGTAGTGCTTTCGCTAGTACTATAGGCTGATGTTGAGGGGGTACCATTGTTTGTGGGAATAGGTGGATGTATCGGAGGTGTCGGTGGTGGTCCACTGATGGGTGGAGGTATAGCAACAGGGAATGGCTGTTGATAGGGGGGTGGGGGGTAATAAGGGGTGCCCCCATATGCCGACGGGTATTGAGGTGTTCCATACATCGGTGATGGTTGGGGTTGTGGACCATGGTGTGTGGTGGCACCTATTAGTCCATCTGCTGTGTGAGACATCCCAGGTTTGTCTTGGCCAAATGGCATAGGTTTTGGAAGGTTAGGAAGCACCGTGTACAAGTACCCTGACTATGCATAAATGAGTTCATACTGTTGGGCCTTACTGATGGCTTCCTCTTCGGATTGAGGGAAGGTGGAAGCTACATCCTTACCAAGTAGAGAGACAAGTGATCTAAGAAACCAGTCGAGACATTGCTGCTTGGTGGTTTCTTCTTTACACAAACTACGTCGCCTACGCCACTCATGAATGTGGTCAGCAATGTGTGTGGCTAAGGTTTGTTTGAAGTTATACAGTAGTTCTAGACCATTGTCGTGGTGGATGGGTAATTGGAAGAAGGTCAAGAATGCTTTGGCCAATGACTCAAAGGTCCCATGGGACCCTGATTTTTCTTCGACATACCATTTGGCTGATGGGCCAGTGAGTGTGCGTTGAAATAATCGCAGTTTGATGGAATCATCCATAATGCTATTGGAAGAACACCATAGATGAAAGGTCATGACATGGTTGGCGGGGTCATCCCCTTCCTTTCCTTCAAACTTTGGTATGTCTGAAGGAAGTTTTGTTGGCATTGCAGGCCATGTCGCGTCATGCAATATAGGATCATTGGTGAGTTTGGTGAGATCCGGTATGTTGAGAGAGGCCAAATGTGGCATCTGGAGTTGGGGGGGGAGGGTTAGCTCCAGACATGGTGTGTTGTGAACCTGATCCTTGATGGGGAATAGGTGAGTTGGTGCTCCCTCCTTGAGAGGAAGTGGGTCCCCTGCTTCCTTGCAAAGGAGAGAGAGTGAATGGATGACCTTGGGAAGTTGACCCAAGTAATGTAGAACCAAGAAAAGTTGATCCTAAGATAGTAGCACTCACAGGAGTGTGTGAAGGAGGTACCGATGAGCGGGTACGACCAGATACTCCCCCTAAGATAGGAGGGAGGTTGAGCAATCATTGTGAACGATGGGGGTTCTGTGGTTCCCCTATGATGTCAGACTAGCTGTGTGAATATGTGCAACAAGTGGTGAGAGAAATATAGCAACAAAAAGCCTTTGTGTGTGAATGTTTACACAATATATATATCCAAATCAAACTGTAATCAGATGTGCATGATACATAAAATGAGAAAGAAGCATATATATGGGTAAGTGGGTTTTGTCCGCGTGGGGGAATCAAAAGAAAGAAAATGCTCATGTCCTAGAAGATGTAACGTCCTTCCTCTCAAATAGAACTGGACCTTCCAATAGTACTCAACAATGGGGTTTGAACTCACCGAAAGAGAAACTAGTGAAGGATGAAATAATTGGTTATAATGAGGGGTAGAGGGGGCATATCCCAAAAGAACTGGTGATACTTCCCAATAGCCACACAAAATCCAATCAAGGTGCAATTGTAGCCCACAATTGCCACCTGGGTAGATGTCCTAAAGTTGGTCACTAGGTACCTCGGTCAAAGTGCGGCATTTAGATTTTTGGCCTAAGAAATGGGTCACGGGCT
>ML788094.1:592218-603263 GCA_009831015.1 Picea engelmannii
GGTACACAATTTATTTATGTATCGTATATGTAATGTTTTGAATTTTTATTTTAATCATTGAATTTATTTTACCGTATTTGATAATTATTGTTGGGATTTATTTTATGCTTCATGAAGGCCGCCATCATGAAGGTATTAATAATGGGCTTCCACGAGGAATGAAATGTTATCCCACTGAATTAATGAGGTTTCTCTACTATGAGGAGATAAAAATAGCTCATTTGTTTGATACAATTCATATCGGGAAGAATGTGACATAAACGTTATGGCGAATCATAGATGGTAGGAGGGGTAAAGAAAAAATTGTTAAAATTTCTACTAACATTCAAGAAGCCAATTATAAAATGCAAAGTGTGATCCGATCAAATAGAGATGGAGACCGAAATAACCTTCCATGGTTATTAACAGAGCAACAAAGTAATGATGTAAAAGAGGTCATTCAAAGAATTAAATTTCCCACGAGTTTTGCTTCAAACATAAATAATATCTTAATGAAGAAAGGTGAATTTGGTGGGGTAAAAACACATGATTGGCATACCTTCATTAAGGTAATAATTTTGGTATACATATTTATATATTGGCCTTATACATCTTTTAAGTTTTTTATTTTTTTTGTCTACTTTGGTCGAAACAAATAACAATTGATTTTTTTTGTTACAGTATGTTATGCCGCTATCTCTCCCAAACAACTTTGACAACAACATCAAACAAGTTATATATGATATTGGAAAATACATGAGGTAAGTAGTTGTGATTTATATGCAGAGTGTTCTTTCAATTTTTTGTTGTAATTAATGACATGTGTTTTACTTGTGATGTAATATATTATATTATGTTTTGATGAAACATGTAATTTTCTTGTGTCATGATCTCATGTAGATGGTTGTCATTGAAAGAAATCCATGAAGATGATATAAAGTATTCGAAGAGAAAAATTCCTCGATGAATGTGTCAAATGAAAAAGTATATACCTCCAACATTTTTCAATGCACAAGAACACTTCCTCGTACACCAAGTTGAGGAGATTGAAATTTGTGGACCTGTACACACAAGGTCAATGTGGATGGTGGAGAGACACTTGAAATCATTGAATTCTTTGGTTAGACAAAGAGAACGTCCTGAGGGTTCTATGGTGGAGGGATATATGGTATATCAATCCATGGTGTATATTAGTCAGTATCTTCCTAAATTATTAGTGGTAGATATGCATGCATTGGATCGCATTTGGGATGTGAACTCCATCAAAAAAATTGAATATCAGGAGCACATGTTGGGGAAAAGTAGAATGAAAAAAATGAGAGGTAATATATTATTAATTGTGGAGATTTATATTAATAAACATATATTTTATTTTTTTGTGTATATGATCATACTCATTAATATATTAATATCTATTGTTTCATAAATTGTTAATATTTACCATGGACATTATAACTAAAATTTAATATTGGTGAATTATGATTTTTTGATTCGGTTGCTCAAGATTGGGATGCACTGCATTTATACATTGCAAACAATCTTGACTGGATGAATATATGGATTGAAAGATGTAAACAACATCATGGCGGTAGGTTATCATGGAAACAACTATCTGAATTGGTTAGAAAAGCTTGTCGTAATAGAGATACCAATGTTATGAAAATGGAAATTGATTTAGC
This sequence comes from Picea engelmannii, assembly GCA_009831015.1. Taxonomy (NCBI): domain Eukaryota; kingdom Viridiplantae; phylum Streptophyta; class Pinopsida; order Pinales; family Pinaceae; genus Picea; species Picea engelmannii. The sequence continues at coordinate 593,877 of ML788094.1, forward strand.
ATATGTTTTGAAAGATGGGTAGGCAAGCAAATTCACCCATTTTATTCAGTTATTTTATATTATATTAATGTGACTACATGTGTACTTTTTTTTCATAGACTTTCCAATTTATATAAATATGTTAATTTATTAATTGACAATGCATCTTTTACATATATGGCATATTGCAGTTGAAACACCACAAGGCTATGTGGTGCAATGGTCATAAATTTCACATCAAACAGTTGGATGAAAGCAGGAAAACTTATAATAGTGGGATAATACAATATTCCAGGTCACTAATGTTTCCTCTAGGAGTGACAGACATCCCTGAGAATATGAAAATAGATACTATGGGTATTTGAATGATATAATTGAGTGTGATTTTAATTCCTTCAAATTAGTTTTGTTCGACGTCAAATGGTATAGGTTACAAATGCATGAACGTGATGAGGAAAGAACTTTTATTCAGCATCCTAATGGATTTTTGATGATTAAAACAATGGTTTTTGAAAGATGAAATGATCTCTATGTTTTTCCTAGCCAATGTGAACAGGTCTTTTACTCAAATATTCTAGGTGAGAGGGATTGTTCATTTGTTAGATATGATCCAATAGGAAGGCCAGTTAAGTATACTCATGTGCAGGAAGAAGATGATATTGAAGAATAAGATGATTCGCCATATTAGACAGAGCCGGAAGATCATGCAAGGTCGACAGATGAAGAAGACGAAGAATATCATGATCCAGGCATAGGAGACAATGCAGTTGTTGATGATGATGTAGATGAAAATATTCTAGAAAATGACATTGATGACGATGATGATATCGTCAATCCTTTCAATACCGTTTCTGAACCGAATGATGATACAGATGTCAAGTTCTATGAAGAAGAAGATACAAAATAAGGATGATTACGCTGAAGTTGAGTTGGATTAGGTACGCGACTATATATTTTAATTTGTATGAATTATTCTCTTAAAATAATATACTTATGTCATGGGTTAATTACATGTTTTTAATTTTTATGGGACATTTTTATATCCTATGTTACATGTTGTTTAATTATTATGTGAAACCTCAAAATAGTCGCCAATATACTAAAGTACGTGGTAAACTAAAAATATCATTTACAAACACATAATTTCATTTACTTTCAGTAATTTTTTCTTTTGTAGTTTCTATGCATGAATCTTACTAGGTTGCTTTCGATTATTTTCTATTTTATAGATTGGATATTGGGGAATTGAGAGTGATCTGAGGGGGAGGGGAGGGGCCATATGAGCTTCCACATTCACATGGTTGGCCTTGTTCAGTAGAGGATAAATTATTATTGAAACCAATAGAATCTCATTCATTTTTATACCATCATGATCATAGATGTCATCATTGTTGTCATAGTATTGCATCAACAAAGTTTCGATGAACGTGTTTGTCATTTCTATAGAATCTTCATTGAAACTGTTTGAAAACATGGAACTTTGTCCCATGAGTTATGTGGTAAGAAATTCATCATGTAAACCATAAACCCTATTTTTCTTTCAAAGTATAAAAATTGGTTGACACAAGTTTTAAGTTTGCATCAACCTTTCTTCATTTTTCTTGCAGGTTCTATATTAAGGTATATACAATGTACGTGTGTCATAGTTGTGATGAAAAAACCCTCTTTTTTCGTTCATTGTTTAATCAACACCATAAAAATATGCCCTTGTAGTACTAGATGAGGGAACATGTGTACTGGCGAATGAATTTTAAAAGGAACAACGAAACGACATTGTACTAGGACTAGAGTAAATGGGCAATAATGCCCTTGTGAATGGGGCCAATGTTGAAAGTTTTTCAAATTGTTTTTGTATGCACTGAAATTTGACATGGATATAATATTCAAATGCCTTAATGTATGGGAGGGTTTCTCAACTCAAATTTGACTCACACACCCACTTGTTTCCATCATGAATTCATCATGTAAACCATAAACCCTATTTTTCTTTCAAAGTACACAAATTGGTTGACACAAGTTTTAAGTTTGCATCAACATTTCTTGAATTTTCTTTCAGGTTCTACATTAACATATATACAATGTACGTGTGTCCTAGTTGTGATGAAAAATCCCTCTTTTTTCGTTCATTGTTTAATCAACACCATAAAAATATGCCCTTGTAGTACTAGATGCAAGAATGTGTGTACTGTCGAACAGATTTTAAAAGGAACAACGAAAAGACATTGTACTAGGACTAGAGTACATGGGCAACAGTGACTTGTGAATGCGGCCAACGTTGAAATTTTTTCAAACTTTTTCTGTATGCACTGCAATTTGACATGGATAGACTATTTGCATGCCTTAAAAATATGGGAGGGTTTCTAGAGTCAAATTTGACTCACACACCCACTTGTTTCTATCATCAATTTGTCATGTAAACCATAAACCCTATTTTTCTTTCAAAGTACACAAATTAGTTGACACAAGTTTTAAGTTTGCAATATCATCATTTCTTCATATTTCTTTCAGGTTCTACATTAAGGTATATACAATGTATGTGTGTCATTGTTGTGATGAAAAATCCCTCTTTTTTTTGTTCATTGTTTAATCAACATCATAAAAATATGCCCTTGTAGTATTAGATGTGGGAATGTGTGTACTGTCAAATGAATTTTAAAAAGAACAACGAAAATACATTGTACTAGGACTAGACATGGGCAATAGTGACCTCTAAATGGGGAAAATGTTGAAATTTTTTCAAACTGTTTCTGTATGCACTTAAATTTGACATGGATAGACTATCTACATGCCTTAACTATATGGGAGGGTTTCTGGACTCAAATTTGACTCATACACCCACTTGCTTCCATCATCAATTTTGTCATGTAAACCATAAACCCTATTTTTCTTTCAAAGTATACAAATTGGTCGACACAAGTTTTAAGTTTGCAATATCATCCTTTCTTCATTTTTCTTTCAGGTTCTACATTAATGTATATACAATGTACGTGTGTCATAGTTGTGATGAAAAATCCCTCTTTTTTTGTTCATTGTTTAATCAACACCATAAAAATATGCCCTTGTAGTACTAGATGTGGGAACATGTGTACTGTCAAATGAAATTTAAAAGGAACAAAAAAATGACATTGTACTAGGACTAGAGTACATGGGCAATAGTGACCTGTGAATGGGGCCAACGTTAAAAATTTTCAAATTGTTTTTGTATGCACTGAAATTTGACATGGATATACTATTCACATGCCTTAACGATATGGGAGGGTTTTTGGACTCAAATTTGACTCACACACCCACTTGTTTCCATCATCAATTCGTCAAGTAAACCATAAACCCTATTTTATTTTCAAAGTACACAAATTGGTTGAGACAAGTTTTAAGTTTGAAATATCATCCTTTCTTCATTTTTCTTTCAGGTTCTACATTAACGTATATACAAAGTACATGTGTCATAGTTGTGATGAAAAATCCCTCTTTTTTCGTTCATTGTTTAATCAACACCATAAAAATATGCCCTTGTAGTACTAGATGCAGGAACATGTGTACTTTCAATTTTTTTTAAAAGGAACAACAAAAAGACATTGTATTAGGACTAGAGTTAATGGGAAACAATGACCTGTGAATGGGGCCAATGTTGCAATTTTTTCAAACTGTTTTTGTATGCACTGAAATTTGACATGGATAGACTATTTGCATGCCTTAACGATATGGGTGGGTTTTTGGACTCAAATTTGACTCACACACCCACTTGCTTCCATCATCAGTTCATCATGTAAACCATAAACCCTATTTTTCTTTCAAAGTACACAAATTGGTTGACACAAGTTTTAAGTTTGCATCAACCTTTCTTCATTTTTCTTTCAGGTTCTACATTAACATATACACAATGTAAGTGTGTCATAATTGTGATGAAAAATCCCTCTTTTTTGTTCATTGTTTAATCAACAACATAAAAATATGCCCTTGTAGTACTAGATGTGGGAACGTGTGTGTTGTCGAATGAATTTTAAAAGGAACAATGAAAAGACATTGTACTAGGACTAGAGTACATGCGCAGCAGTGACCTATGAATGGGGCCAACGTTGAACGTTTTTCAAATTGTTTCTGTATGCACTGAAATTTGACATGGATAGACTATTCGCATACCTTAACGATATGGGAGGGTTTCTGGACTCAAATTTGACTCACACACCCACTTGTTTCCATCATCAATTCGTCATGTAAACCATAAAACCTATTTTTCTTTCAAATTACACAAATGGGTTGACACAAGTTTTAAGTTTGCATCATCCTTTCTTGATTTTTCTTTCAAGTTCTACATTAACATATATACAATGTATGTGTGTCATAATTGTGATGAAAAATCCCTCTTTTTCTGTGTGTGTACTATCGAACAAATTTTGAAAGGAACAATGAAAAGACATTATACTAGGACTAGAGTACATGGGCAATAGTGACCTGTGAATGGGGCCAACGTTAAAATTTTTTCAAACTGTTTCTGTATGCACTGAAATTTGACATAAATAGAATATTCACATGCCTTAACAATATGGGAGGGTTTCTTGACTCAAATTTGACTCACACACCCACTTTTTAAAGACTACTTTATGAGGCACTAATTTAAGGACTATTTCTATCCCAAAAAATGGATGTTCGAGATCTCATTGTAATGGGGGATTCATTGCTAGTTTTCAACTAGGTTAAGAAAAGATGTATAATTAAAAAAAAATTGTTTAAAGGAATATGTGCAGAGGGTATGGGACTTGATAAAGGGTTTCAAATATTTTAACATAAAGTTTATTCCAAGAGAGGAGAATCAAAAGAAATAATCTTTAGTAGTTTCAATGTCTCTTTTTAACCCCCATCTATCCCTTGCCAAGAACCTCTTTCTATGTTGAACCCATTTTCCACCCATTGGTACCATATAATGTCCAAGGTTTTGGAAAATATTTCAAAATGATGAACACATTGAAAAATTACTGGATGTGGATGACGAAATTGAGAAATAAACCCCAAAAAACACTATCCTTAAACCTCAATATGGATATTAAAGGAAGGACCAATATGATGAGCTTGTAATCCTAAATTTGCAAGAAAACATTCTATCTAAAGGTGTAATCTCATTGGAGTATTTATTCAATATAGATGACTTAACTTGAAAGGTACAACTAGGAGAATACCAATCACTTTGGAAAGTCCAAGAAACCAAAAAGGTCAACATTGACATAGAGGAAAAATATGTTTCCCCATGTATTGTATATTCTTTGGCTTTTTTGGAAGATGTTCCAAGGATTACTTATTATTAATTTGAGACACTATTTCTATATTTCTATATGGTATGGGACTTACATTGTTTTTCATAGTTATGATGAACATTTTTGTAAACACAATTTTTATATTTTTGGTGGTAGATGTTATATTACAGCCCATTATTGATCAATTTTAGTTGCATATGGTACCAATTTGATATACTCATATTTTTTGTAACATCCCCCTCTTGCGAACACATGTTATCGACATATTCTTTGAGGACACATATGTGCAAGTGATCCAGTTATAGTACATGGTTATTGTTTCACTTATGGATACTTATGATGATGTTGATGGATTATGAATTAATGTTATTTGATATATGTGTATTGACAGATGCTATTGACGAGTTTTTCCTGAGTGTGCAGGACATTGACAGAGTGTGGATGCCGATGGCATCAATGGACCTCCTTGGACTCTGGATTGAGTCAGGGAGTGGATTGTATTAGTTTGAGTATTTCATTTATGCATATGTGACATACGATCGATTATATTATGATTTTATATATGGATCCTTGATAGTGTTTCGTTGATGGATGCAGGCTGACGGTTGCTTGCTAATTTGACTCACATAAGGAGTAGAGGGGACATGCACATAGACCAGATACTGAGGGAGAGGTGTGGCAGATTCCCTGTCATAGCCTACTAGCACTCCCACTGTGGCTCGAATTGTCGGTTAACGATTACCTAGTTCAAGAGGTCCACGATGCCGTGAGGGAAAACTAAGATAGTCGCTCATGAAAATTGTAAGGGGTGTAAAATAAGGCAAGTTCCTTATTCCTTAGAAGCCCTTAGTCTCTCACAAGGTCTCCCAAATGGAGAGTTGACTCCAAGGGTTGGATAACTACCAAAACTAGTCAAAGGCGAGTGACACCCTTGGAGCACAAAGTGTGTCTTGAAGGGCACGTCGTGAAAGTAAAACTTGAGTCAATGAATCTAGATGTCCTAGAAAACCTTCAACAAATATTTAAACCTTGTAAAATATTTAAACATTTCCAGATTTAATTAATTATTCAGGATTGAAATTATTAATTTTAAATCCCAAATCAAAGTCTAAGCCTATTTAAAATTTAATCCTAAGTCAGCGAGAATACTAAAACTAAATTAAAAATTAAATAAAATAGGAAAGAGGTAAATCAATTCAAGAAATTAAGAAAGATGAAATAAGTCTAAAGAATTAATACAATACAAATGTGTGCAAAAAATACCAAATTGGAATGTAAGATAAGAAAAGAGTAAAGCAAAAAAGAATGTGTACGCATAGAAAGGTAGCTAGAGTCTAGTTAACACTAGTATAACTAGAGAAGAATCTTATTTTAACTCAACATAGATTTAGAAAGGCGTCAGTCATTAATTGGGAATAAGGGGAATAAAGAGACAACTAGGAGTGATTTAAGGAGCACTTTTAGGAAGGGTCAGAGAAATTGACTTTTATTAAAATAAATTGAGGAATTTACTTGTGCAACTTGGGGAAAGGGTGATAAGTGTACAGGGGAAATAATTCTAAATTATTTAATTAAAAAGTGCATTAATTGTGAAAATGGGGAGGCATCATAGAAAAATTCTATAAAACAAATGGCCTAGATGAGAAATGGGGGGCTGGTTACGAGTAAGGTTATGCTGCAGAATTTTTGAATGGTTTTACTTGTGAGAGTTGGGATACCCATCTTGAGAGAGAGTGGTGGCTCTACCTTGCGAGACAATCTAGGAGCTAGAGGAGTTTTGGTTGGGTGCATGGCCCCTTTGCGGCTTGGGGGGATAAGGGCAAAGAAAAGTACCCCTAGCATTGGCTGGGAGGTACCAGTGAAGTCTTGACAATTATCAAGCAGGAGGGAAGAAGGAATTCTAGTTGTTGAAGGACATCCTCAAGAGCACCAACGCTGAAGAACACCTTCGACTTCTTCGCCTTCATTTATGGTATTCTTATTTGAGTTTGAATTTTATTTAATTAACTTTGCAAATATGGCCTCTAGAAAACTTGTCATAACTGTATTTTTATTCTGATATCGAAGTGACCAGATCTTGATGGTTGTGAAAACTAGGCATCGATAATTAGTATTGGAGTTCTTCAAAATTTCCAATTTGGGTATTTGTATTTTCGTAGTTATCAGGTTCTTCATTTTAACCCAAAAATTTGAATTTATGGTTGTTTCCAGTGTAATTTACAATCCTGATTCTAGTCTACTCGTATAGCCAACCTCCCTGATCCCTCAGATCCCTCATTTCCATTCACAGTCGAAACTACATCTCCATGTTCAGTACCCGCATCATCCATCTCCAAATGTTGGCCCTTGAAACCTTGCCTAGATCAGAGATGGGAGCTTCGGTTCAAAAACATTGGTCACATCCCTCAGTTCAGAGGAATCCCTGCCATTGTATGTCAACACCACGACTAGATCTTGATTTGCTTGGAGTTCTCCAACTAGGGACGCTTTTATGCTTTCACCTACCTTGGCAATGCCTCTCAAACGATCTTTGAAATTCATCAAGCCATCTCATCTGGAACCCTCACCCATGAATCAGGAGTTCAATTGGTCACCCATCTGTCGTATCCATATCTTGTTCAAGAAAATTTCAAGTCAGTTTGGTCTGGCGTAGTCACAAGATAGGGGTAGTTAGATAAATTGTGCTCCTTGACCGAAAGGGTTAAACCTAGAGTGAATTGATCTGGGCATTGCCATTGATGTGTTGAGAACTTATTTGGGCCCCCATGGGCTCCTCTTACCTCATGGCTTGCGCTTGGTGTTGTGACTTTTCACATGTTGTGTGCAGGTGGCATTATGGCTTCGACTTGGTGTTGTCGATACTCTTGGCTTGATGTAGTCAGTGTTGTTCATTGTAAGGTGGAGCCTCATGACCTAGCCCAACACGTTTACCTTGGTATTCTCTTCTTTTCCTCAAGGGATTACCATAAATAAGATGGTATAGATGGGTTGTAAAGGTTACTTGACACAAAAAAATTGAACACTTGAAAAGGGTACTTGACCATATTAACCCTGACCTTGGAAAAATTCCTTATGATGACTTGAAGCAGAAACTTATAGAATTTACTACGCCTTCGTGGTTTTATTATCCTTATGTTTATTTTCATACTCAATTGCACTTAACCATTGCTTGAAGTTGATTAAGTAAGGCATAATTATTGTACTTCCTTATATGTCTTATGGACTAGTTGAGGATTTTTTTACTTTATGGGAGGATTTATATACTATTAGTGGTTAGCCCCTTAACCATTGCTTGAAGTTGATTAAGTAAGGCATAATTCTTGTACTTCCTTGTATGTCTTATGGACTAGTTGAGGATTGTGTTACTTCATGGGAGGATTTATATACTATTAGTGGTTAGCTCCTTGCTGTCATTTCTTCTCTAAATGATAATGAAATTAATGTGCTAGAGTGACATTAAAGGGGTGTGGTGTAGAATTTGTTTATGTAAATGGTAATTATGTCTTGTGGGTAAGAAATTTCCATAAATCCTTCCGTGATTGTTAAGTAGTCATAGATGGTCATTGTGTTAATAAAATTGATAGATGATAATTTAGTTCGACTAATGTTGAATGCTTCAGAGGTGGAATTTTTATTTATTAAATTGATGTATGTTGTAATAGAAATTATGTCACACCATGAACAACTGCTAGTTAAGATTGATTGATTGATCTATTGGATTTCGAATTGATTGTATTAGAGGGATTTAGAAACCTCCTTGTTCCTTAGAACAGTCGCCAGCCCTGAGACCTTAAGTGGTCAAAATAAATCGGATGAATCCTAGGCTTGAGCATTGCTTATGTGTCCTGGAAGTCCTAACCTTGCAAGGTAGGTTGGGCGGGTAGTATTTTAATATTCAGTGACATGGTTGATCATTATTTAATATTTTTCTTCAATTGATGGTGATTGTTGAACTATGTCACTACTTATATTTATGTGTTGATCATGTGTCGCTATTATGCATTGTCTTGTGTCGTTATTGATTACGATGATGTGTCACTTTTAATTATAATGTCATGTGATTATGTGTTGCTATGAATTATGTGATGACATTAATTTTCCTAATGCAAAAGAAAAAAAAATATAAAGAAATATCTATATCTATATCTATATCTATATC
>ML788094.1:603286-616711 GCA_009831015.1 Picea engelmannii
ATATATATATATATATATATATATATATATATATATATATATATATATAATTACCTTTGTACATCTCTATTCATTGTCATAATAGAGGGGTCATTACATTTTCCCTAGCAATAGATATACAAAATTATGGCCCCTTTCTGTTATTCAATGGCTAGCTATATGTTCATAGATTTACAATGTGGTTGTTTTCAATGATTTCATGGACAACATTATATTTTATGATGCATTATGATGATATATGATATTGTTAGATGTTATGGTGCTTTAATTTCCTCATCTTTATTTTAATAAACACATGTTTCGATAATGAGAGGTAGTTATAAGAGGAAATGTTATAAATAAGGAAAAGACTAGGGCATATTTATTAGGAGTTATAAGGTGACTAAAATCTTCAGGAGGTCATGACCCTTTTAAGTTACATGTTCATAACTTGGTTGGTATGGTGATTCCCTGAAATATTATGTGTTTTTCTTAAAAAAAAAATTAAGCTTGGAGACAATTTTTATTTTGTTTTCAAAGCCTTTACCCCTCATATGTAACCGTTATGGACCAAATTCCCCAAATAACATAAGAATAGAAACAAAAACTCCATGCATGCCTTGATAAATATATAGAGTCAATGAATAAAAAAAAACTCTTTGACATTTAAATGATGTTGATTTCAAGGGAATATGATAGCAAATTCATATTGGAACTACTGAAGGGACATCATTTTATGGATTGAAATATGGGGTCCATTTTTTCAATTCCATTCTCCTTTCTCCTACAATGTAAGCACCACTATAGAAGATCATATCTCTCTCCGTAAGTTCAAAGAGGAAGGAAAAAAAACCCTGACCACAAAAGAAGTGGTTTAGGATTCCTTTGATTAGGGGCTTCTAGCATTTTTGTATCCATGCACGTACAGGTTTCGGGATGACCATATCCCAATGAAATTCCCAACTAACCCACAATTACCTAAAGTTAAGGCCTTTCACCAGGATGAGGTTGGAGGCAATTTAACCTTCGACGTTTCTTTCAACTTATTCAAAAAACATGAAGGCTAGGACATAGAGCTTTTTACTAAGGAAAAAACCATGGATTGAAAATATATGGCTTCTGTTGATATTATGGTAGCTGTGGGAGGTATTTACCTCCACGTGTAAACCTGATAAGAATAGAATACTCTGGGAAGAAAGAGAAACCCTAATGAGTTGGATAATAACCCTAGAAGACTTGTTGGCTCAAGAAGATAATTTATATTAGGTTATTAGCCTCCAAGAGAAGAAGTCAGCTAGAAGAAATAATAATATACTGAAAAAACATATACCCATAATGAGAAGTTGGCCCTGGTAGTTAGCCAGAATTACTATAAATATAGGAGGCTAGTTCTCATTCTGGCAGACATTCTCAGAATTGTAGAGCAGCACTTGTGCGCACTACAGTTGCCTAGTTTCTATGCAGGTTTGGAGGAGAGTTGTTGTTGCAGCTAGCAGTTATGCTTGGACTATCTCTTGGCTAGGGTTTGTAACATCTGATCAACTCTTTTTGGTGCGCTATCCTTGGGGAAAGGTGAGCTACCCTTTGTTTGGCTATCTAGCCTAGGGTTTGCTACCAGAGTGATTCTCTGTCAAGGTTAAGGTGCTCGGAGGGTGGCTTCGGCCTATGGTTTGGTGACAATAGAGATATTGTCAATGGTAAAATGAGCACATCCATTATATTCTAATAGGTTATGGGCCCACACATCCTTCATTCATTCTAACCGCTGGAAGGAAACATAGTTGTAAGGATATTAAGCTCGTTTAAGAACTGTCACTAGGGTTTCTAGCAGGAGCAGGCACAATAGCATTGCCGCCAAGGTTACTAGCTGGTGCAGTTGCAGAAACCCTAATCCTCTTGTTGAGGCACCTTAAGTGAAGGGATTGACCTAATCTTTAGATAGATTAGTGCACCTTAGCCTAGCACATCTCCTGGTACTCTCAGCAAGCCAAAATGTCAAGTTTGAAGTTTTCGGTCAGATCTAGGGTTTGACCAAGTCAAAGCATCCATTACTTACTCTATGAAGTCAGAGAACAAGTTACATGGAGCTTATAACTTCAGAGCATGGAAGACAAGGATTGACGTCATCCTTGCCAAGAATAAAGTGATGGATATCGTGAAAGGAAATATCGTGAAACCAGAGTTTGAAGAAGGGAAAGACAAGGAACCACAGAACGTTGCAGTCATGGAGAATTTCAAAGATGATGACATCAATTCTATGAGTATCATAGTGGAATCTATAAGATATCACTTGATACCCTACACCTCCCATCTTGACTCATCGAAGAATATGTATGATGCCCTAACAAACCTCTTCTCAGTCAGAAACATTGGACAAGTAATGAGTCTGAAGAATGAGCTCCGTGACATGAAGATGAATGATGATGACAACATAACATCATACCTTGTTTGAATCTCTTAGTTAAGAGATCCACTACAAGCTATTGAAGAGATAATCTCAGAGAAGGAATTGGTAAACATAGTACTCAATGGTCTTCCCAAGACATGGGATGCATTTGCCGCAAGCATGAACACAAGGAAAGAGTATCCTACATTTGAAGAAATTTGGACTTGCTGTACTCAAGAAGAATCTAGGATCAATGCAAAAGAGAAACCCCTAAATAAGTACGATGATCAAGCCTTCACAACAAGGTTCAAGAAATTCAGGAACAAAAGGAAGATTGGTTCAAGGAGGAAGCCAAATATAGTGAAAGATATTTCAGAAGTACAATGCTTCAACTATCGAAAGTATGGTCACTACAAGAATCATTGTCCCAAGATAAAGAAAAGGAAGGAGAAACATGAAGCATCAGTTGCCGAAGAAAAGGGACCTACAAAGAAGGCAAAGCAGGATGAAAGAGACTTCTTCTTCTGAAGGTAGCAATAATCTTCTTAGTTCTTGTACATATCTTATTTGAATAGTCTCTATACATATCTTATTTGAATAGTCTCTATACATATCTTGTATATCTATCTCTTAGAAGATAATATGTTCCAAGAAGAACTATACTCATGGAAGAACAACAAGATAAGTATTGTTATCATTATACAAGTCAGAATGAAATACATAAAGCAAATCATGTGGAAGTTATTACAAGAGACTTAGAAGAAGCAAGACAGAAAGAAGTCAGCAACTAAGAGGAAATTGGAGAAAGACTTATAACACATTGTAGAAGAAAACAAGGATGCAGACGGAAGCGTGGACTCTCCTAGATGGAGGGAGATGATTATACATTACCAAGAGCATGCATGAAGCAAGGATTAGGAGGGAGATAATACAATGATCCATTGAAAATGATGAAGTATATATATATGGTAGCAGCCATGAAAGGCAGTATGTGTTTAGTTCGACCCTAGAAGAATACTTCTTCGAAGAGAAGCCTTAAAGTATTCCTAGTTGTCCATTCACATCCGTGATCTTATGATGAAAGAAAGAAATGGAATCTTTGGGGCATGGAATCTATAAGAAACTCCATGGACCCAAGAGCTAAAGAAAAACATGAGGAAGAACATGAAGATTCCAAGAATGAAAGAGAAGCCAGAACAACTAGTCATTGTATCGAGAATCACAAGATTACCTGCCTGATATAAACTCACTAAAAGAAATCAAGCAAAGGAACTGAAATTCATGATGAAGAATAGTGTATGGAAGACTTATGAATGAAATCATTATGAGATCTACAACTAGAGGTTCTCCCAGATGGAGGGAGAAGACTATGATGATTACTTATTCCAGTAAACCAGACATATATTTACATGAGCCAGTATATCGTCCGTAGTATCCATGGATTGGAACATACATACAGAGTAACCTCAAGGTTTTGAGGTATATCAGAAAGAGACATTTGTATGCAGATGGAAGAAGAAAACATGGTGGAGAACCTCCAGTACACATCAGAAGCATGGTAAATATTCTCTATAACAAAGATATTATATCAGAATGATTACTCAGTAGATCAGATCTCATGATGACAGAAGTGCCACATGGATATGTTCTAGTGTTCCAACATTGATATACTTTATTGATTAGAGCTACATGAAGCCTTCAGAGAAAACCAATTCTCCAGAATGAAGTACTTTTGAAATCAAGCATTACATTATTCATGATGAAGTTTAGAAAGGAGAAAGAGGTTCTTCATTACATACCTCCACAGATGAGTAGATAAGCAGTCATTTGGTAAAGCTTCTGTCCAAAACGAAAGAGTTTGTATACTCAAGCTGGAGCTCATGGAGACGAATTCCTATTGAAAAAGGAAGAGATGACTCCCAGGTTGGGAGGGAGCACTGATATGTATTGATTTATGGACATTCATTTTTCAGTTTGAAAAATGGTCCAAGATGAGCAGTTTCCTTTCCAGTTTGGAAATTTGATTGAGATTTCTGACGGACAACGATTTCCCATTGTGGTTAACATGGGAAATGGTCCAGATTGTTGATGTATCATAGACAATGACTTCCCATTATGGTTAACATGGGGAGTGGTCTAGGGAAGTCTCTCTTCTTGAGGGTTACTGAAGAAGACTGGCCCGCCTCACCGGACAATGATTTCTCATTGTGGTTAACATGAGGAATGGTCCATTTTGGAGGTTTATACAGGATAGTCTTTTCCTCTTGTGGTTAATATATGAAATGGTTTGGACAGTCATTCCTTAGGGTTTATACATTCTCTCCAGGGTGCACTTTGATTAGTGTAGGAGGAATGGCCCAGGGTGGGGAATGGTCTAGGCTCAACAATCAGGGATAGACATTCCTTAGGGTTTATACATTCTCTCCAGGGTGCACTTTTATTAGTGTAGGAGGAATGGCCCAAGGTGGGGAATGGTCCAGGATCAACAATTAGGGATAGGCATTCCTTAAGGTTTATACATTATGTCCAGGGTGCACTTTGATTAGTGTAGGAAGAATGGCCCAGGGTGGGGAATGGTCCAGGTTTAAAAATTAGGACAATTATTCTTCCTTGCTTGAGAAGAATAGTCCAGACAGATCATCATTAATGTTTTACCTTTTGAGGGCATATATTCTTTCAAATCTCACATATGTGAGTGAAAGATTGGCACAGATGATTTAGTTTATATCATAACATTGTTTATGTGCAGGTTGATATCAGATGATTGTTATGAAGACTGCATGAAAATAGATGTATACTATTATGGTGGATGTGTTCCACTATTTGTGACTATATGTTACTGATCAAGTACTTGTGTGCTACTCGGTGTGGTAGTGTACCACTGGATTGTAGTTATGTACTACTATGGATAGACACAATCATGTTCTATTTTGTTTCGATTGCCTTGAAGACTATCAGTAGTATTGGAAATGATTATCAGTTAGATGGATAATCAAAGGACAGAGATTTCCCAGATGGAAAATGGTTTAGAGCATTTACTCTTCTAGATTAAAAGAATGGCTCTTATATCACTCTGTGGAGTGAGCATCATGTATGATTACTCAGATAGAGTATGGTTTCGAGAGATGATGTAGTTGATGATGATGATGGTGCTCATGATCTAGTCATGATCTAGTCTATATAACTATGTTGATGCTATCGGGTGAATGGTATGTTTTGTGCTCAAGACCATCACCTGTAATACCTCCCTAGCTAGGAGGGAGTGTTGATATTATGGTAGCTACGGGAGGTATTTACCTCCACGTGTAAGCCTGATGAGAATAGAATACTCCGGGAAGCAAGAGAAACCCTAATGAGTTGGCTAATAACCCGAGAAGACTTGTCGACTCAAGAAGATAATTTATATTAGGTTATTAGCCTCCAAGAGAAGAATTCAACTAGAAGAAATAATAATATACTGAAAAGACAGATACCTAGAATGAGAAGTCGGCCCTGGAAGTTAGCCAAAATTACTATAAATATAGGAGGCCAGTTCTCATTCTGGCAGGCATTCTCAGAATTGCAGAGCAACACTTGTGCACACTACAGTTGCCCAGTTTCTGCGTAGGTTTGGAGGAGAGCTGATGTTGCAGCTGCTGCAGCTAGCAGTTACGCTTGGACTACCTCTTAGCTAGGGTTTGGAACATCTGATCAACTCTTGTTGGTGCACTATCCTTGGGGAAATGTGTGCTACCCTTTGTTTGGCTATCTAGCCTAGGGTTTGCTTCCGGAGTGATTCTCTGTCAAGGTTAAGGTGCTTGGAGGGTGGCTTTGGCCTATGGTTGGGTGACAATAGAGATATTGTCAATGGTAAAATGATCACATCCATTATATTCTAACAGCTTCTTCATTGGGAGGGGGTTTAAAATCCCCCTCCCCACCCCCATATGCACCATCCATCACTTAGGTCCATGAATCACCAGCTGGGTTTCAAGGGAAGAACCAAAACATCAAAGATATTACATATTGTATTAGTCTTAAACACTATAAATTAGTGTTATTTTGAATTGATAGATACAAAATTATTCCTATGAACTTATGGGAACTTAATCATAATCAGACAACCTTATGTTTCAATTGTATTTATCATTTCTTAGTTTAGTTTGAATATTAAAATCGAAATACTTTACCAAACACAATGTTATCATTAGCACACCATTGAAATATGGAAATACTGTCTAAAACACATAGAGTTAATTAATCACTTTGAATAGGGTGATGAGGTAATCATGTACATTAATATGTATGTATGTGGTCTCATGTTGAGTTCTAACTTCTATGGGTGGAAACAAGAATTAGTCAAATTTTTTTCATGTTTGCTCCTAGATTTTTTATTAGTAAACTAATATATAAACCTTATATTAAAGTATATACATTAATCATGTTCAAGGGTTATTGTATCATAATTTTATGACAAAGAGGAAAAAAAGTTATTTATTTGTAATAAATATTCAATTTTTTTTATAGTGCATACTACTAGTAAATAGAGTTGGTGTTTTACTCTTGAGATGTAATATAATGTGATTTCATCCTTAGATAACTTAAGTTTTAACTATGATATTGTTAACCTCTTATTACCATGCTAATTATTTAAATAGAATTAAATGTACTCTCAACCATGTCCTTCTCACTCTAACAAATAAATTTGGTGGTGACAAACCAATTTAATAGTAATGTTGGTTCCCTACCACCTTCCATTAATTGGCATGCCTATACTACCTTATCCATCAAAATATCATCTTCTTATGCATCTAAATCTATCCTAGATACTTCAACTAGTTCAATTGGATGAAAATCATACATCACTGAAATGACTACTTCATCTACTAGCTTGAAAAATATAAACATAACCATCATTATCTTTATTCAAATTCCAAGCATGCCTATGAAATATTCAATCAATAGAGAGTGCTTAAACAAGTGAAATAGGTGGTTCTTTGATTGGATCAAGGGATATTTATTGGAGAAACACCTTAGTGTAATAGCTTGTTGGAACCGAGGCAAAAATATCTACAGGATAGGATGGTGCAATATTTTCCCTACAAAGAGAAAATGAACCCAATTTCAAGGTTAGGATGCAACATGGATGGTGATTTTGGCCCAAGAAATGGTTTGGGCCAAAAGCTAGTGATTTATCTTATTATCAATGTTTTTCGGGCTAAGAAGCCATATATATGTCCCTAAATTATAAGACATGCTTTGTAGATAGAATTTTTTTCCCGAGGGTGGAATACAATCCAAATTTGAAGTAGTAGGTATCAAAATGATGGCCCTTATGGCCCAAGCATAATTTTATTGGTAGGATCTTGGTAGATTTCAAGACTCTTATCTCTGCAAGGATCCTACAAGAGTACTACTTCAATAAGGGGAGGTAGTCCACTACAAACCTCCCCCGGGTTTCAAAACAAGGGTTTATCCAAGATAATACAAGGTAGTATGCAATTATCACCACTACATTTAACCAATTAGAACAATGGTTCCTTATGCCTGGCTTATATGGTGCAATGGAGTGTAGTCTATAAGAACAATCTCTATGCCAAACCTCAAAATGGATAGTACCATATCTTGTTCATAAGACAACGATTCTTTGTATGTTGTATATTTCCTAGAGCACCAAACATTAAAATGGACATCATATTGAACTCATGAACCATATATTCCCTATTTAGGACATGTGTGATGGCCTAAGGGACCACACATGATGTCCATGATATTTTAGAGACAAATTTTATGACCTTAGACCCTATCTTTTGGCTTTCAACTATTACATGGGCACGAAGAGCCATCCCCAATGCACTAATCCTCAATATGGTGACCATATCTCATTTATAAGCTAAATATCCCCTATGTAGGGTCTATGTGGTGGTTCGGGTCACTACACATGACCCATAATCTTGATCGGTAATTAGTATGGCCTTAGACCCTAGGCTAAGGACTAGGCCCAAAGCAACATCGACCCTGTTTGCACCCAATTCGTCACTTGGTGAGCAAATAAAGGGTGCTTACATGCCCAATTGGGTCTTGCTGAGCATGAAAGTTGTAGAGGAAAGAATTAGAAAAAGAACAACAAAACTATAAGCAAGAATTAAACTAATACAAACTAATACTATGAGCATATGGATAAAGAAATAACAAACACAAAAAGACCAATATCACCAATGTTTTTAGGCTGATCAATTGATGAAATCCAAAGCACAATGAAGAAAGGGGACTATGAGTCCCTTCTTTCTCCAATGGAAGGCTCTTGAGGCCCTCACAAACTTGCTCTCCTTACAATAAGAAAATGAGAATGATGGTGAAAGAACTCCTAGCACATCCACTCAGTAGAGAGGTGGATAGCTTGATGAAATGGTGCTAATGTGTTATTTCCAAGGAGTGAGTCCTTAAAACAATCTAAGCAGCATAACATTACATGAAATTCCTAGAGAAAATGATGTTTCTTCATGGCTTTTTATAGCATTGCATTGGGTGATTATGTAACTCCTTTGAGGTGTGAAAAGGGGCTCTTTAGGGCTCAATTAGGTCTTTGACCAGCCTACCATGCAGATTCAGCTCAGATTTGGGGTCAAATCGGCTTGGGAGCTGATCCATAAGTGGTTGGGAGGCCGGCCAATTTCAATAAATGCGTCGTTTAGCAGGTGCATGGGTTTTTGTACCAACAACCGTGCATCATGCGCGTATGCGCACATGGTACGTTCCTGTTCCGTGCATATGCACGTGCACCCAAATTCTGTAAAGCGCCCTTCAATATTTGGTTACTTTGTATAGTTTTTGACCTTTTTGAAATGCTATGAAATTAATCCAGTGCCATGAATGACTTCATTTCTATTTGACGATGTTGAGTTCTTGTCGCCATGTGCGGACGAAATTTCAGTGATAACAGATGCCCCTTGATGGATGAGGTTAGGAGAATACATATAGCCGAAATCCATCAATGTTTCTTCTACTGAGAATGTTGTTGTAAGGGAGAGCAATAGTGGGACCGTGTAGAGTAATCCTTTGGAGAAGAAAGGAACCAGTAGAACCTGACCTTCCATAAGGTGCGTAACAATATACAATTGTGTACAAACGAGGCAGGCATGCCCCATGCTCGTGTTATGTAACTATGAAAAAAGATGAATGAAGTGTTGGTGTAGACAAATACAGCGCCCTCGGGGGCGGTAATGATGAAGGCATAAGACAATTCTGCAAAGGAACATACTCTGAACAATAGGCAATGATCGCGGTAATAAGCAGTGACGATGATGCGGGCATTGATGGCCCTACCAAGTTCAGAGGTCTTCAGAAAATGATAATAATAACTGCAATAGTTGCAAAGTAAGACCCATAGTAACATGAGAAAGTGTTGGCGTCGAATGTTATGGGGGAAAACGACAGCAGGGGGCAATGGTGTTTCCCCCTGTGCCGTCCGAGATCTCTCATTGAATGGAAAATGAGAATTAAGATACTGTCGCCCTTCTAGAAAATTATGCTGATGTCGACAAAAGGGGGACGCGACTCCTAAAAGCAAAGGGCTTCATGGAATCTACTGAGGTGAGGAAGTGGCAGAGGTACATGGATGAAGTCAAGAAGTGGGAAGACTCAAGACTTCCCTTGGTTGGAGGGTGTATGATATAATGAGTGGCCGCAACCGTGTGATAAGGTCGAGTGTCAGGGGGATGACAAGACCAGTGATAAGTTGTGCCAGAGGCGGGACAAGGTGAACAAATTCAGAGGGTAAAGGTAAGTGACCTGGGTAGTACTCTGAAGATATGGATGATGCCGGCAAGGGTAAATGAGAAGCAATGCTCCAACCAAGGGTGACATGGGTTGCGCGTGGCCAAAAAAGAAAGTAGGTCACCAACAGTGACGACAAAAGCAAATAATTGGAAATAAAGGCGTTTGTACAATAAATAATGAATAATTTGGGGAAAAGTGTACAACTACAGAAACGGGTGCCCCAGTGTGAAATGAGTGCCCCAGGGGGGGCAGAAATTTCTTGGAAAATTGATGAAGGGTGGGGACCCCATTAGTGAGTTTCTGTATGAGGTAGGTGAAATGAAGATAGGTTCGTAGATGGGCAAACTGATGGTGGATGAAATGGAGGGTTCATGATCCTGCGGAGGTGCAGGTAAAAAGAATAGAACCATAAAGCGATGATCTGGGAGTCCATATGGGAAGCTAGAAAAATGAGGAGAAGAAGTATGTGGTTGATTCACAACATGATGAAAGACTATCGGGACTCCCATCCCTAAAGGGTAATGAAGAGCAGCATGAGTGTCAAAAGTGCCAAAAGGTGCTATGAATGGGACAACTCATGTGGGTAAGAAAGCTACTGGGTAAAAGTACCGAAGATGCAAATGGAGGTGTGAGTACTGCAGAGCCGGGAATGGGTATCCTAAAGGCCAATATCAGAGGGTGTGACTAGAAATGTAAATGCAATACAGCGGGAGAGACTACATGCCAGTGCTGAGTATATACCTGAAGGAATGATGTTGAGAGATGATGATCAAGTACCTGCACACAGAACAACCAAATACCCAAAGTGAACAATATCTTAAGAGAATCAAAGATATGAGCATGTATTAGATAAATGTGACAATGCGCGTGCATACCTGACCATGATATGAAAAAAAGGTGCCCCGGGGGCTAAGGATAAAAGGTGACCCAGGGAAAACTGTGATGTAGGTGGAGGGATGCTGATCCTGTGGCTGAAGACGGTTCGAAAAATGGACACCTTGGGCTCCCGGAATTGTGAGTGGAAGTTTGGCAAAAGGCCTATATATAGCTGTATGGCCCACATTGCCACCTCATTTTTACCTGCTGCAACAGTGACTGGACGAGCAGATTTCAGAGGAGATTTGGAGATTCAGGGAGGACGAGGCAGCCGATCGACGTTCTGCGAGTTTCAGGTTAGTGGTCTGATCATCCTGCATAAAAATAGGTTTTCAATCTGTGGGCAGGGTAGGTACGGGGGGCCGTACAGGGGTTTTGAGGGGAGTTTTGATAGGATGTAGGCCCACATGCACGAGTGATTTGGTGGAAGGCGTGCATAGGTGCGCGCCTGTCCACCAAATACACGTGCATGAATGCGCGATAGAAGGAATTTGAGGCGCTCCCTGGGGGTGCGCCTGTGAGGTGAATAGGCGCACACCAGTGTGCGCCTATGAGTTGGACATGCACGCTCTTGAGTGCGGCTATATGATCGACAGGCGCGCTTAGGAGCGCACCTATACAGTGAACAGGCGCGCATATGTGCGCACCTGTATAGTGAACAGGCGCGCATATGTGCGCGCCCGTGGGTGAAAAAACCGCGTCTTTGAGGCAAGTTTTTAAGGGTAAAAAATGAGTCTGTTTGATGCCGTTGATGGGTAGCTGGGCTGATATAAGACTCTATGTTGTGTGCAGGTGGCCAGTAGTGATGATGGCTGTGTGGTGGCATGAGCGAGACTGGGCCCAGTTGCGAGATGATGTGGCCAATGCGGGGCCTGAGGTGCGAGCGGCTTTAGCAACCTGTGGGTTGCTAAAGTTTTTTGAGTGCCCATTGATACAGACACAGGAGTACTTACTATAGTTCCTGCTCCAGATGTGGAGCCCGGAGCTACACTACTTCCTCGTGCGAGGAGAGCAGATCCCCTTCACTGTGGTGGAGGATGTATATTTTTTGACTGGGCTCCCCTTCCGGGGAACGCCTCTACTGGTAGAGCCTGTGCTGCCGAGGGATACAACCCTTGCCATGATTGGCGCACTATACTGCTCAGGCCCAGACTTTATGTTAGGGATGGTGGTGAGCATCAGTGCTATTGATGCCTTAGCACATCGTTGTATAGCGGCAATGATTTTTCGTGTGTATGGGTCGCTTGCGACCCAACGGATTAGTGGTGGCCATCTTTTGGTGCTGGAGAGGGTGGTGGTGGGCCGTGAGCGGTTCGCATGGGGGCTGACGCTGCATGCGCAGATGATCGCGCAGTTGGACCATTGTTGGTCCACAGGTACAGGAGAGTTTGCTTTTGGCTCGATCCTGGTAGCCTGGTTTTTAGAGAGGGTGCCGATGCTGCGCCCGAGGGTTCTGCTAGAGATGCTAGGGGCATGAGAGCCGCGTTTGAGGCAGTGGTCTGCAGTTTTGGTGTGCCATGGTGGTGGCGAAGGTGGCCACTATTTTTTAGCGCAGGCGGCACATATATGGCGGCAGATGCCGCAGGTGATACTTCAGTACCCCTATGCTGGGGTTGACTTCCGGGGGGACCCGGACATGGTGCTGCCTCCTGGGGAGGCATTTTACCATTGAGGTATGCTGAGTTTGTGTATGTTTTTGATTTATGTTATGTTTTTGAGATATCAATCCATATCTATGTGATATAGATGTTGATACGATCTGTTGTTGTTGTTTGGTGCATGTGAAGATGTGGCACCTCGCGGGCGCGAGGTGGAGCTGCAGAGAGTGTCGGCTCAGCGAGAGCTGGAGAGATTGCTGCGTGGAGAGAGGTGTCGGCAGGATGAGGCCACGAGGTGACTAGCAGAGCCCGAGAGGGCAGTGAGGAGGCGCCGGTTCGATGACCCTGGTGTGGGGCCATCACACGCTCCTCCGGCGGTGACCGGAGTTGATTTTGATGATATACACCGTTGTCTGGAGACGGTGTTATAGGACGTGCCTGAGGGCATGTGGATACGCATCCAGGATGAGGGGTTCCTGGAGAAGTGCATAGGAGTACCGCCACCATGGCGGGGTATAGTGCGATGAGCAGCTGTGCTTGCCGCGATGACTAGTGGATGCCTGTCGTCGGGGCAGGAGGGTCCGGTGGGTGTTCCACCACCACTGCCTGGGGCAGGTGGGGGTGGGCCACCACCTCCTCCTGAGGGAGGAGCAGGTGGGGTGCGATAGAGACACCTTGATGGATGTATGTTGTATACCTTTTTGATAGGCTGGTGAGCCGGTTTTTGTACCGAGGTGCTGTATGGGCCTGCGGATACATGTATTTTTTGTATGTAAACATTCGGATGGCCTGATGGGCTGATATATATATATATATATATATATATAT
>ML788094.1:651717-687558 GCA_009831015.1 Picea engelmannii
CACCCGAGATGATTTGACATCCAGATCAGGGTCGGTCCTGCAAAAACGGCGAATTTATGGCTTAAGCGAACCCTAAACTAGCCTGTGTCTACACCGGGAACTAGTTACGTGACCGCCTGGAAATGGCTATAAAAAGCAGTGAACGCTCATTGTTTCAGCAGGGAATTCAGAGTAGAGTTACGCTGCTTAGATGTTTCTAAGCCTAGTCTTGGATCACCAGTTCATCAGCTGTGTAGTACCGAGTTCTCTCACCATCCATTTCATTTCTACCCTGTTCATTTTGTAAGGAAAGCATTCAGTTGAGGATTCCCGAAGGACCTTCCGCTGGAGGGAAGAGGAACCATTATCCCTTTCTACARCGTGTGCTTTGGTTTTTTGTTAATAGATCAAGCCTTGAAACCACTGGGAACTCCCTTGTCTCACGTTTGAAGTTTTGTTTATGGTTGTAATGTTATTTGCTTTTCAGTTCTTAGGTATATTTTATTTCGTTTGGTTTTCTATTCTCTGTTAACCCATTTTGATCCACAACAAACCTGTTCTTCCTTGCTGAGCCCAACAGGGCATGCTAGTGCTCCCATTCTTGATCACCTGGCGACGATTCGAGCACGAACAACTGTTGTGCAGGCACATGCGCGCACGATGCGCGTCTGTGGGGTGGAATACCCGCGCACCTATGACAAACGGCCGAGAAGAAAAATCCGGATGGATTTCTCTCAATTCTCTTGTGAATTGACTGGTTAGCAGGTCGGCAGAGGTCGGTTTGTGCACCTGTAGGTTAAACAAATTAAAAGGAAAGAAAAATGAACCCAAATGAGGGAGGAATTGATACCTTCTCCCCAGTACGGTCGCCAATCTGTTTGCACCCAATTCTTCACTTGGTGAGCAAATAACGGGTGCTTACATGCCCAGTTGGGTCTTGCTAAGCATGACAACTGTATAGGAAAGAGTTAGAAAAAGAACAACAAAACTATAAGCAAGAATTAAACTAATACAAACTAAAACTATGAGCATATGGATAAACAAATAACAAACACAAAAAGACCAATATCACCAATGTTTTTAGGCTGATCAATTGATGAAATCCAAAGCACAATGAAGAAAGGGGACTATGAGTCCCTTCTTTCTCCAATGGAAGGCTCTTGAGGCCCTCAGAAACTTTCTCTCCTTACAATAAGAAAATGAGAATGATGGTGAAAGAACTCCTAGCACATCCACTCAATAGAGAGGTGGATAGCTTGATGAAATGGTGCTAATGTGTTATTGCCAAGGAGTGAGTCCTTAAAACAATCTAAGTAGCATAACATTACATGAAATTCCTTGAGAAAATGATGTTTCTTCATGGCTTTTTATAGCATTGTACTGGGTGATTATGTAACTCCTTTGAGGTGTGAAAAGGGGCTCTTTAGGGCTCAATTAGGTCTTTGACCAGCCTACCATGCGGATTCATCTCAGATTTGGGGTCAAATCGGCTTGGGAGATGATCCATAAGTGGTTGGGAGGCCGACCAATTTCAATAAATGCACCATTTAGCAGGTGCGCGGGTTTTTGCGCCAACAGTCGTGCATCATGCGCATATGCGCACGTGGTACGTTCCTGTTCCACGCATATGCACGCACACCCAAATTTTGTAAAGTGCCCTTCAATTTTTGGTTACTTTGTATAGTTTTTGACCTTTTTGCAATGCTATGAAATTAATCCAGTGCCATGAATGACTTCATTTCTGTTTGACGATGCTGAGTTCTTGTCGCCATGTGTGGACGAAATTTCAGTGAGAACAGACCCTGATGTTACAAATCTCAAAATGGCCACCATATCCCACTTACAAGCCAAAAATTTCCAATATAGGCCTTGAATGTTGGACTATGGTCCAATGCATGAATCATGAACCCTAAAAGAAAATATTATGGACAAAAGATCTTATATTTTGACTTTAGACTATGGACTAGGCCCAAAAAACCTTCCCTACTATGACATTTACTCTTAAAATGGGCACCACAACTTACTCATGTGCCAAAGATTCCCTATGTATGGCTTGCGAGGTGGGTTATTAAGACACCATGCATGGTTTGTGAGCCCCAAAGACAAATTTTATGGTCTAATTTTCCCAAACTATGAATGGGTTAGGACTAGAGTCAAGCTCAACATGGTCTTCTTTCCCCACTAATTCTACCAAGCCCATTCCCTTGGATGTGGTTTCTCTAGATAGTAGCTAGGGATAGTGGGAATATTGTTAATCCATTCATGTGTGTCACTAATTAGATGATGAGGCATATGGATACCTTAAGAGAGTCATAGTTACTCTTGCCATTTACCCGCTCTTGGTTTAATTTCTTCACTTTGACATGCAGTGCAATGGGAATAAATCACATTGCATCTTTAGAAGGTTTATGGGTTATGGGTCGATGATTTATATGGTTTAGGGGTGTAGATTCAAGGTCTAGATTAGGTGATTACTAACACATTAACCCCTATCCCCGTTGGACCTACTCAGTCTAATTAACACATGATTAACTATTTACCTGAGAGGAGAATGGTCACCAACAAGATGCATCGATTAGATGTGTGTGTAAGTAAATAGGTTAGGTGCATTGATGCTTATTTTTATAGGTGTGTTAGCATTTATGTTTATGGTTGTGTGGGATAGGTGTGTAGTAATTAGATGCATAAGTACCCCAAACCACCACACATGCCTTAAATTAGGAATCTTTACCTTACAAGTGAGATATGATYACCATTTCAAGTATTGTCACACCAATGATGGTTCTCAATGCCTATGYCATGGTCCAATGCYAAATTCCAAGGTMTTATGCCATGAAATTTGTATTTGGCACTCATGGGCCATGTGTGGCCCCACAATCCATTACATGTCATGCATAGGGAATATTTCACATGTAGAGATAAGGGCATAGTTTGGGAAAATTAGGCCACAACATTTGTTTTTGGGAATCACAAACCACGCCTCAGAATTAAATATATAATATATTAATTATTATAATATACATCAATTCTATAATATATAAATTATATATAGTTATAATATATATTATATATAATTATAATATATATTAATTATATATTATAAACCAAACCAAAAAAAAACTTACATTTCAAACCTGCAACTTACATTTCATTAAACTTGCACACGTGTGAGGAGAGAAAACAAGGAAACCACACAAGGGGAGATGATCATAATGAGATCTAGGGCATGACGCTGGAGGAGACATAAGTCACAGAGAAGGAGATCATCGGAGGAGACATATTGCAGAGAAGGAGATCTAGGGCATGCGAGGGAACACCAGAGAAGGAGATCTAGGGCACGACACTAGAGGAGACAGAAGTCACAGAGGGTGGAGGAGACTGAGCTAGAGGGAACACTATGAGCACACTTGATAATGGTGAGTGGTTTTTACCATAGTTCACTTTTCATTATTGTCCAAATTGATTTGGAAAACATTCAAATTAAATCCAATGATACTTTATGTATCCAAATCCATGGGTAATCCCAAAAGGGGAAATGACAGACATTATGATGGACAAAGTACACATGTCCCCAACCTCGCATGTTGAAATTAGAATTATGGAATCAACTAGACTCGAGTTGATGATGTTTTCTCACCTGTGTTTGGGAGGGTGGTTGTTAGCATGCATAATTGCCAGGCACAGTGAGAATTCTTCCATCATGTTAATGCATTTAGGAAGGATATACTTCACCAATAATCTCAACCCCCTTAAGCATTCCATTTTGATCAATCTGAAGAAGGTCATCATGCCTTCCTTTCCAGCATGATTTTTTTTCATTAAGATCCAACTTTTAAAAATATGGATCACACCAACCTAATTTTCTTATGGGAGAAGGAAGACAATAGTGGTAGAGAGAAATCCCCCCAAGGCACTATGTTATCCTAGACCAACAATGCTTAAAGGATTCCAAAAAACTAGTGGGTAGGCCAAAGAAACATAGGGATGAGGAGGTCATATCAGTATTCAACACCACTCCATGTATTCAACACTACTCCATTGGCCACAATATGGAAATACATCAAAGTGTGAGTAGCACCATGCATGTAATATTAATGCACAAACATATGCAAGTTTGGACACTTTTGTATCAAATATGAGGTATGGAAATCCTAATTGATAGCTAATATGAGGTATGCATTTCCACTCTTACTATTAAAGTGGATAAGAAGGAATTTTATATCTCAATCAAGCCAAGGACCAAGAGTGAAGGGATGATAATTTATGCTTATTCTAAGAATGTTTATAGGGGCTATTTTGGGGTGCTCCTCATCTAATTTTTACTTTATCCTTATTTCATGGTTGGAAAGAGTCAAATCTACCACTTGGTACCCCTTTTGACTTCATCAAGCTGGGAACTCCATCTAGACATTGAGTAATTGCATTTTTGGGGGTGTGTGCAAGGGTTTTGGGTCCATGCTAATTCCTTTTAATAATTCTATTTGAACGTTCATTTCTTTCTCTAACTAATTGCTTGAATTTGTACCTTGTTGATTCCATATTGACCTCTTCATCTAAGCATTTGACACTAAGATGCCTCCCCATATCACCTTTCACAAGTATTCATGCTTGTAGACCCACTTCTTTGCTAGATAATGTGTATACATGACATGGGATTATGCTTTGTAAGTAAAAAATCAACTTAAGATTTGTTATATATAGTGTAGGAAATAATGAAGAACAAGCTACAACAAGAAATGATGGTTCCAATCCTACAATCCCTCCAACATCATTCTCTCAACAATATGCAAGTAGTGCTAGCTTGCATATTGAGATTTTGTCCAGAAAATTGAAGAGGTAATTGTTCCTATTTTCCTCATGTATGAAGTCATCCCAAATATGGATTAATCAAAGACAATAGGTTCTCTATAGAGCCACGTTATGCCCACGAGTAGATATGTATATTTCTTCAAATTTTTTTTATCTTAAAGATTCAATTCATTGTGCTAATTCATCATGATTTGAGAGCACATTTGAATTCATTTGTTGGTTACTCATTTATGTACATATTCCATCTATTTGCATTCATTTTTTCTTTGTTCCAATGGTGCCATGTATTCAACACCACTCCATTGGCCACAATATGGAAATCCATCAAAGTGTGAATAGCACCATGCATGTAATATTAGTGCACAAACATATGCAAGTTTGGAAACWTTTGTATCAAATGTGACGTATGGAAATCCTAATTGATAGCTAATATGAGGTATGGATTTCCACTATTACTACTAAAGTGGATAAGAAGGAATTTGATATCTCAATCAAGCCAAGGACCAAGAGTGAAGGGATGATAATTTATGCTAAAAATGTGTATACTGGACCATGTGGTCAATACTTTCACTTTGGCTAGATTAGCATGGATACCTTCTCAATCAATGAGAAACCAAAGGTATCTCAAGGAGGTCTATTCAAAAGGATATATCTTCCTTTTGACCTATAACTTATGCTTATGAAATAATTATAGCATTGTATGAACAAGATGCAAGTAATCAACCCACATGTAGCTAAAAATAAGAATATCATCTAGATACATGACTACCAAACATTTCAGGTAACACCAAAAGATACCATTAAGAAGTATTTGATTTACTAGGGGTGTTGGTGAGGCCAAAAGGAATCACCAACATCTCAAACCAACCCAAATTTCGTTTTATATGAGATGATATGATGATCATATCTCCATGAGTCATGTTTCTCAAAACCAGAGGATCCTTGAATCCTTTGACAAGGTCCGATACCTTCAAATTATTAAGTACATAAAATCAAAATTTGAATGGAAATGAGAAATAAATATTTTGATGCTTGGGATGATAGTGCAATTCATCTACATTGAACATTTTTCTAGCATATTCTAAGGTAAATATTCTTAGGGTTAGAAAGAGAGGTAATATGAAAGGTTTGACATCCACTCCATAAAGCCTAATCATTTTTTAATCTTTGGACATAAGACAATCACCCACTTAAAAGTTTATCGTCAATTTGTAAGATCTTCATTTATCACATAACCATTCAAGGATTGTGTTCACCTCTCATTAAGCAGAAAACCATATTCATGAATTTATCAGAATAATATTTGAATCCTACATTTTGACCATGCAAGCTTACTAATGGAGTCCATTTTTTCATAGGATTTCTCTCACCCATCTCATTTACCTTCTTCGATCTAGGTGTTCGAAATTCTACGCTTGTTGAAATAGGACTAGATACACCACATAGGCTTGTTATCTAAACATTTTTTATTGAACAAATGTAAATAACTTCTCATGGATGGAACCAAAAATTAATGGAAATTCTTCCTAAAATGATAGAGGGTGACTCCTATCGATCTCATGACTTCTTTCATGATAAGAGGATAACTTGGAATGAAGCTTGCAATGCTATCTAAAGTACATGATATGCAAGAGAAAAATATAGAATATCTAAAATCTTATGAGAATATCTAAAATCTTATGAGAATATCTAGGATTTTTTCGTGCATGGGTCAATGTTAAACCATTTATTACAATTGGATAACCATTCCTTAGACAGCCATGAGAACCATACTTAATTAACAGTGTTTCCTTATGTTCCTTTTCCATCCCCATTCTAATATATTCACCTCATGCCTTCAACGGTGAATTTCTAGAATCAATGGCACATGCCCTCACTAATGTCACATTACAATTAATATTAGTTCCTTCAATGGTTCCTTTACAAAATATTGATAATATCACCTCACCATCATCAACGTCTTTCATGGTTCCTTTTAACATCATCACTTCATGTCTTCATTCATGTCACCTCATGCTAATTCCACCTCTAATGCCCTCACTAGTTGTAGGCTAGCATTTCCAAATTTCACCCACCCTCATAATAGTTGTTTCCTATCACCTCTCTTTCCTTCACTAGTTAAACTCTAGTGTGGTATCCTCTCACCTCTTATCTCCTCTCTCTTTCATCTTTTCTTCAATGTTGTTCTCTCATGGTAATTGTTGTCACTATCCCTTCCCTACTTAAGGAAATTTGTTAACCTTTGTTTTGTAGGAACATAGATTTCTTGGGTACTAATATCACCATGTTTACACCTCTTATGTCTTGGCAAGGTTAAGAATTTCTAGGGAACATAAAAACTTGAAATCCTTATGTGACATTCCTCGTATGAAACAAGGATTTGTATCATTTTTTTCTTTATTATAACATTATTCTTTTCAATGTTTGACGTGAACACATTTATTCACAACATGTGGGTTCATAATTAAAAAACCACCTTTATGAATGAACGTGATAAGATATTGGTCAACAAGGTGAAGACCCCATGATCCTTATGAGTATTTAATATGTGTATGGTCGTCCCTATAATCATAAAATTTTACTATGTTAGAAATGATGACATTTGATTCAATGTTGTATAGGTGTACTAAGTGAACTATGACATTTGCATGGTATTTTTTAAATTTGTGTGATTTTTCTTCCATTTATCTGGATAATTAGCTCATACGTTTTGTCATTAGCAGTGTACACATAGTAACCTATCAAGAAATTATTTCTTTTCTTAAAACCTCTTGCTCCTTCCCATAGCTAGTTTTCATCGAAGTTGAAATTCTTGCATTTCATTTTCCTCTTGCATGGTTTAAAGAGTCGAGTCAAAACACCATCAGTTTCATGACCACTCCTTTGAGTAACAAAAACCTAAAATCAAATGCTAAATAAAATTTATCTAGAAAATTTTCTAGTACTCTTCAAAGCCATCTTATCTTAGGTGTAGATATTTGGAATAGGATTGTGAGAATAACTTTCCAAAGTTGTTAAACAAACATAAAACTTGTTAGGGAGTGAAATCCAGTTTCTATATCACTGACTTTGGGAATCCCTTCTAACACAAGGGTCAAGCATGAGGTCGCATTGGGGCCAATAGAGTAATCAACCCTTGTTTGTTGGTCTTGGTGTCAACTGTCGACTGTCCCCCCTCTGCTTTGGTATAGTAGGTGGTACCATAGAGTCCATAATGTTTTAGACTTTCTACTCAAGGTGACAACATAGGGAAAGTGGTGTTGTACCTAGGATCAACATTGGCTAGACTCACTCAGACTCCTTTGAAGGTTTGCCACTGCTCGGTGAGGTAACTTGCTCTAGGGCATTAGTTCGTTAAGCAGGTTGTCAACGTAACTTTTCCACCCACTGAAATTCATCCCCTTCACGCATCGATCCTGTGATGCTGGATTCCATCACCAACTAGTGCTTCTTTGTGAGAATGTGTGTTTTCATGATTGACTCCTATATGTTATATCAAGATTTGCCTCACCCTATGCAATATTGCACAAAGGGCGTTTTTCCATTTCCCTATGTAGACTAGAAGTCCCCTTTTGCAAATTCTAGAGCTAAAAACATGATTTTTCCATATACACATGCCCTACCTATATTACAGCATGCGTATACACAGGTTGCACCACTACAACCTATGTACATCGAGATTTTTTCCCAAAATTAAAAGATGGTGTCGGGTTTCCATGTCACATCATGAGATCTATTATCCTTGGCCTTCCATATACTGGAAATGTTATGAATCAACCCTTCTATTCCACTTGAAGGCTACAAATGGGCCAAATACAAGCTATGGAAAAGAGGAGAAGAATTCAACTTTGAGAGAAAAGTTAATCTGGAGGAATTATTAACTTCACATTGAGTTTGCATCCCTTTGTCCTTTAAGTCTGAACACATTGTTCAACCCCAAGCTCTTCCCTTTGATTGAGAACCTCATTTTCTCTATTATATGAGTTTTCCTTTAGTAGAGGATTGAAGTGGTGGAGGCCTAGCTAGAAGGAACTTAGTTTCTCGGTTTTGAACTGTGTCGACACAGAAGTTTGTAATTCATTCACTTTTGCTAGTTACATTTGAATAGAAATAATATTTTC
The DNA here is from genome assembly GCA_009831015.1 of Picea engelmannii. Taxonomy (NCBI): domain Eukaryota; kingdom Viridiplantae; phylum Streptophyta; class Pinopsida; order Pinales; family Pinaceae; genus Picea; species Picea engelmannii. The sequence continues at coordinate 660,627 of ML788094.1, forward strand.
TCGTCCAATTAATATCTTGCGAATATTTGAATTGTTATTACATGGGCGTATTTGTTATGAATATTAATGGATTATGCTATCGAATGTGATAACAATATATATTATGACCATATTCTCGTGTTTCTTGGCTTTTGAGGACTAGTTGCAAGTGTATTTCTTTGGGTCAAGTGCTCGACGATGGACTTCATCGAACATCTAAATGAGGTAGGCCTTTGATCTTGTCTTGCTAGCATATTTGTTTATATAGAATACTTGATATTAGATTTGAATTCTACAGTCATTTCCATATGTTGTGGTTTACCCCTAGCCATAGAAAGATTTTCCTTGTAACAAAATTGGTGACCATACTGGGCATAAAATCTTCTTTTTCAGGGTTTGGATTTTTTTTCTCCTTAGATTGCTCTCATTTGTATTGAGTTTCTTGTCATATGATTGTTTGACAGCCCATGTTCACTCTGAGTCTGAGTTTCTTATCCTTCTCCTTAGCCTGGCTGTGTTTTGACACATATACACAGGTTTTTTCCTGACAATGGCATACATACGCGTGTTGTCGTTCTGCAAGATTGTTGATTGGTTTCTGGGTTTGATGGTTGTTGGGTAGGTTTTGATGATTGTTGATTCTTCTTGGGTCTCTTTTGTGACTGTTAAGTGTCCGTGAAATGACAAGAAACCTTTCTTTGGTTGAATATTCGGGCGGTGCCTTTCTCATCATCTTTTTTATTTGATTGTCCTTGCATCTTGGGCTGGGTGTTTTGCTCCTTGATATCCTACTTGGTTTGTCTATGTTTACACACAGTAGAGTTTGTATATCAAGATATTTTTCAGTCCTTGCATATTCATTATCTTATATTTAAAATACAAAAATATTAGGCATTTTACATTGTTGGCATTTTGATCTTTTGAGTCTTTATCATTTATCTTAGTGCATGTAAAGAAAGATTTCATTTTATTTAGAATTGTAGAATTAAATTGAGAATTTGATTATTGAAAAGCATATCATTTATTGAAAATTGAAGTTAGGACTTTGCATTGTATTCATATCCATTTATTTTACTTGTTGAGTCATAACATCACTAGTTTCACGACGCACCTTTTTGAGTAAATGCGACCATTAAAAGTAACACTATAATTAAAAATTGATTGGTAACGATTTTATCTTTCTAGGGTGCACAAACTAGCTTAGGATTTAGAGCCTTGGAATAGGATTTTGAGAGTAAACTGCTTCAAGGCTATTAAATCAACATATGTTTCTAACTAAGGGAGTGGAGAAATCCATTGTATAATTGGTAATATCAGGAGGCTTCGCTTACACCAGAGTTAAGCATGAGGTCACATGAGGTTGGTTGAAGGAATATCCCCCCGATGCCTTCTTAGCGTCAGATATATTTTTGAGGATCTATTTGTATATAGGGATCTTCCTAGTACCTTTACCTTTGTGAGAGGCGATGCTTTCAAGGTTTTGGGCTTTGTTACCCTGCCCATATGGTGGACCTGACTTATGACTATTCACTTGTGCATCGGTTATATTGTGGTTTCTTAGTTGCTTGAATTAGGTACCACATAGGTTACTTGCAGGGGTTATTCGGAAGGTACCCTGGGTCAAATAAGGGTCGGACAACACACAGCCTTTATGGAGGATTACCTCTTCGGGGGGATCTGACCGACTGGTTGTTAATCCCACGAGGGCCCTTATAACTAATTTTGATACCTCCAATCTTTAGCAGGGAGTCTCAGACCCCTCTTGGGTGTGGCATACCTACTTTAGGGAGGGAGGCCCCTTTCAGACACTTTATCATGTTTGTGTGCATATTGGCCTTTTAATTTTATTTTATTGTGCTCTTTGATTATTAGTTGATCTTAGAATTTTATATCGTGTCTTGAGTTGTCATTATCATGGATAGTGGAGTTCCTTTGGCTCCCTCATTTACCACTACCTCCCCCATGACATTCACTCATTTCATGGGGACAAATCCATCCACGTTTCATAATGGTATGCATAATTATAACACTCAGTCAATTCCTTGGGTCTATAATCATTTTTCTCATGGTCTGCCAGACATGTCTTCGCACTTGCCATCCTCTATGAATCCTAGTTTTGGGTCTGGGGGCATGATGCCTCCTTATTCTCCATTTTCGTTTGGTGGGACTCATATCCCTCAAAAAACTCTTATGGTAGGAGGTTGAAATATTCCTTCCTACAAATCTAATTTTCCAGGAGCAAGTGCTGAAATGGGTGGTCATTCTACTTATTACACTCTGTCCACCTATCCTTCTTCTGCTATGATGGATCCTATGAATTCTTTTCCCATGGAGGATATTCGTATGTCCTTTCGTGTTCTATCTAGGGGAGTCATTATTATAGTATGGGAAACCCCCTTCATAAGTAGACCGTGTCATTTTTCTTTCTCTTCGCAAGTAGATTCCTAAGTGTTGATGCCCTTACACCCCTTTATGAATCAGTATGGAGAAAGAAATTATCTTGTCGGAAAGGGCCATGGTGTATACCATAACCCTTCTTGGCCTGTAATTTCTGAAAAATAGTCTTTCCTGGAACATTGGTATCAAATTCCACAACCAACCATCGCCACAAGCCCAGTCACTACAAGTAATACTGGCATTATATCACCAACCTCTCCTAGTCGTGTTGGAGATTGGTCATCAACCTTTGCTTGTCATGTTGAAGAGCAGCAACCAACCGATACAAGTCATGCTGGGGGAACAAATCTAGCCTCTGCAAGTCATACTGGGAACATGTCACCAGCCACTAAAAGTCATGTTGGGGGCATTCATATGATTGAGAAGCCTAGATGTGTAAGAAGTAAGCCCAAGTTCCTTTGTAGGATTTGCAAAGAATATCACCTTACTCATTTGTGTCCTGCTACTGTTATGGTACTAGAAGCACGGTCCTTACCGGGGGGCCCTTTGGGTTCTGAGTTGTCTTTGGCTTCCCAACATTATTTGGTTGATATAGTTGTCATGACAATGCAATCTTCAGCTGACACCCCTATTCCTTTAGGGGCTAATGCATCTCTTGACCTTGTTTTCTCGCATCCTGTTCAACCAATGGTCGTGTCGATACAATCTTCAACCGAAGCCACTCCTATTTTTGGGGGTGATGCGTGTCTTGAACTTTTTATCTCACATACTATTCAAGCAATGGTTGAATATGTGGCCACGTCGATACAATTTTTGGTCGATCCCACTCTTCTAGTTCTAGTTCTATACCTTCTATACCATGTCCTTAGAATTTCTAGTTCTATACCTTCTGCACAAGGGAACATTCCACTCTCTTCGAATACACTCCCTCCAAGTCCTAGGGTGGTTTCTTTTGATTGGAATGATCTTGTAGAGCCTCAACTTACTTCTTCTACACCCTTACAGATAAGGGGCATTCTTTGATATATTTTATATATGGTAACCTCTGCAAGTATTGCATCCTCCTCGACTTGGAAAGCTTTGGGTTTTCCCAAGCTTGTGTCAGCTACCTATGAGTTGTTGACCTTTCATAGAAATCTTACACGGGAGCCTTGGCCTCCCCCATGACATGCCACCTAGAAACCCCCCAACGAGTCTGACTTAAGATTTTTTTCGACTCATCTAAAAAGCGAAAAGATTGTCGAGTGAATTTGTCTCTTTCACACTCGTTAATTGGATTTGAAAGGTCATGAGTCTGATTTAAGCTCTTTTTAGACTCATTTCAGACAGAGAAAATATTGTCGAGCGAACTTGTCTCTTTCACACTTGTAAATTAGACTTTAAAGGACATTTATTTTGTGCAAGTTTATCCCTTTTTCAAACCAAGTAGACTAAGATTATGAAACAGGGCATTTTTTGGTGTTAAGTTGTAATTGCATCTCATGCCCTTGCTTGCAGTATTGAGCCTATTTTCGGTTCTCTCTTTTGGGTTATAAACCATTTACCTCAACATTTTTTCATCCTCAACCAAGCAGAGGCTTGTTGATATTCCTCGCAGCTTGACACCCTATACCCAGGGGGGAACATTCCCCAGAGTGTCCATCTCCTGCATGCACCTCCTTCCATTGAGCATAGGTATGTTCCAATGCTGGAACTAGTTTTGTCTTACTTGCGACACTCATTTTTGCCTATGTATCATAACATTCACTTGACTATGAAAGAAAAAATATGGGTGAGAATGGAGTATTATCTTATATTGGCAGCAATTGTGTCACCTTTGAATAGAGCAAAAAATTTTTGAGTTCACTTGTCATCATAATTTTGAGTTCAGTATGACCTTAGGAAGCTGAGCTCGTTACAGAGAGTTTACTCCCCCGACTGGTTACTCTTCTAGTCCCTATGGAGAGTTTGATTGATGCCTCCTGCATCTCAAGGTTTCATCATTGAGTCTATTTTTTCAGAGTCTTCCATATGTCTCATACTCTTTTTCAAAGGATGTCTATCAACCTATGTTGGCCATTCCTAAGAACTCTTGAATTTGCATGTCCTCCATACCCTTAGTTTGTCTCAGAATCACATGAAGTTGTAGTGCTATTGTACACCCTAGTCCTACTTTCCTCATTGGTAGGTAACCTTGAACCCAATATTCGACATTTCATCATTGGTCGTTGACTGGGTGGTTTGCCTTATGTTCAATGGAAAGACATCTATTCACACATTGGGATTTGTGTAGTGTCCTTCATGCCATTATCCCTATTGGTGGTTTCCTCTCCTTTGTCAACATTTTTCCTCATTGACTGCTATTCAAAGGGTCTTTTTCATGTACCGCTTCCACCTGGCACATGCAAAATATGCACAGGGTCGTTGGTTCGTGAACATGTTCTTCGTTCGATTTCCTCCAAATCATCAAGCTCCTACTTTGTACCTCATGTTGAATGATGAGATATTCCTTAATTCTCTCCTTTCAGTGGGTCTCCCTTTATCAACATCAGCTCATCTATTATGGAGACAAGAACTAGAGTCCTATGAGTACCTATAAGCTTGCAGTCATTAGTGGCAGGTTCTCTCAACATCGACAGTTGGGAATACATCAATGTCTCCTGATCGATGGATTCTTCGAGTGTTCGACCCTGACTCCTTTATTCACACTTGTAAGAATGTACTCGGTGCCTTTATACCTACTTTCATCATCGATAGGTAGTCTCGCATTTGTTAACAGTATACCTCAGTGATCGGTAATCAAATGATATCTCATTGTGTTCCACCTCAACTCCTTTATTCACACGATGTAGACTTGCACCTTTGGCTGATTGTGTAGAAGACTTGAAGACATCAGTTTATAGTTACATCTTTCCTAAGATGTTACTGCCTTTCATTGGACCACTACCTATGTGACTTTAGTGATCACGGGAGATCAGATTGTACTCCATTGTATACATATATCTTCATATTGGTTTTGAGATTGGTTTTATTAGGCCTTTTTCATGACTATGAAATCCTTTGGCATATAGACACCTTTGTATTATCTATTCATGGCCATGGACAGTTGTTTGGTATATTTTTACATGGATCTGCAGTGTAATTCAAATTGGTAGCCATGTATGCAAAGTCAGTACACATTGTAATGAGTAACTAGTTATTCGAAGTGGTTCCCCATTACTCCACTTATGGGTTTTATAATGTATTTCAGCCATCAAATATACTCCTCTGACCTCACACATTAGGGGGCATATGTTATAGCAAGATTATCCTCACCCTATGCAATCTTGCACATAGGGCCTTTTTCCATTTCCCTATGCAAACTAGAAGTTCCCTTTTGCAAATTCCAGAGCTAAAAACATGATTTTTCCACATATACGTTCCCTGCCTATATTACAACATGCGTATACACAAGTTGCACCATTACAACCCGTGTACATTGGGATTTGTGCCCAAAATTAAAAAATGGTGTTGGGTTTTTGTTATCACACTAAGTTGCCTTAGGTCTTTAGCCCTTAGTTTCATCTTTTCCTAAACCCTTTGATTTTAATTTTTTTCTTTGTCCCCTTTTGAAATTGTGTTTGTTTAGGTCCCCTTGATAAATAAAGTTTAAGTCATGACTTATACTTTGATCCTCACACAATTTTTTGACTTAGGACCGTTTTTTCATGAATTATATTTTGATTCCTTTCATGACTTGAAACTAGGATCGACACACCCCCACGATCAGTTTGATTTGACATGCCATATTCCTCACTCATTCCCTTGTAGCCTTTCCTTTCTATCCCTTTTATCCTTTGTTTACTGCCCAATCATTTTTTTAATTGGAGTGCTGCCAACTCATTAGGAGTTTCCGTAGTGCACTCCCTGTCCATAATATTCTACCATTTGTGGGTACGACATTGATGTCATCTCTTCCTTGTTTTCAGTGCCATGGGTGGTTAAAATATGCTTTCAAGTTTTCATATTTATGAGATTTGATAATGGTTTTTGGATTTTGAAAAAACTCAAATTGCTGCGTTGGGCAAACTACCAGTTCTGACCAGTTGACAATATGCTACCAGATCTAATGCTGAGATGGATTCATAGGTCGATTTGCTCGTGACTCTTTCTTGAGATATTGTTGAGGCATTGAACTGTATTTATTCCATAGATATTCCATGTATTCCTCCTCTTCACATTAATTTGAAGGATAATTAGCGCTCAAAATATTGGTAATTATCATGCTTGCATAACTGGAGGAGATCTTTCCTCACACCATCCTATCAGTTTTTCCCTCCATCCAAACCTGCAGAACTCACCATTTGTCTATTGATTCTGATACACCTACTCGCCATTTCCACTGAGATCACAATATCCAAGAAGGTATTATCCTCTCCATGCATGGTGTGCTACCTAGAGACGCTACTCAAACTACATTGTTTCTCCCCTGCTTCCTCTGATAGTTAAGTCGTGTTGTTTCAACCTAGTTTTCAAATACCATTACAGGTTATCCTTTCATCATATATTTTTCTCAGTGTTCATACCTGCACACATTCAAGGGAGGGATTTCTACAACCACTTTTAGCTAGCTAGGAACCAGTTTGATTTAAAGGAAATTCTTGTAAAGGTGCAGCCTTGTCCACTTGAGCTTTGAATCTTCAATCCTCCTAGTTATTACCACTCCATATCCCTAAAATATCCTATCCTAAACTATGGATACTCCTTAGATGAAGAAGTCACACAAGGGAGGTAAGGTGGTTAGAACTGAGCTTGTATACATGCATCTATTCGAGGAAGAACCCACGTCCAGAGAACTTTTTCAAAGGGTGAGATGCCTCTCTTTCTACCAAAATATGCAAAGAGTTCATCCTGAGGTGACAAGGTAGATTTCCTTACATTTTGATGGCCTAAAGACCAAGGTAGGGGACCTGTAATTCAAGGTGTTTGAAACCTCTATTTCAGCTGCTACAAGAATCCCTATCATAGGTGAGAGATGGTTTAAAGACACAGCCTTAGATGCATCCTATGCCAAATATTTCCTTAAGCCTAAACATCAAGCTGATAATCTTTCTAAAGGTGTGCCAAGGAATCATCTGTTTGAGCAGTTTGAAAAGATATTGAGGATCATTCAGAGGTACTTTACATGTGAAGGGAGGTTCAATACACTATACCAGTACCATATAAGGCTTCTGCTGCATTTTATTGGCAAAATTGAAGTTAACATTCCCTACTATTTGCTAAGGAGCATAGGCAAGATGTCAGACAGGGTTCAATCCAAGTCTAAGGTTGTGGATACTAGCATCTTTCACTTTGGATTGACTAGAATGTTGGTTTATGAAGATATGGGTAAGAAGGATATCTCATGGGAACATTTCATTATTGCTTCTCACTTTAAGTTTGATATAGAAACTACCCCTTAGTTGCATATAGAAAGCCCTTTACCATCCACCCTTGATGCTAAAAAAGGTACTAGAAAGAAGAGAAAGAGTAGAGTTCTTGTTAAATATCAAGAGGCCATCAAGGAGGTTGCAGGAATTGAGGAGGAGGCTTATCATTCTCCACAGAGAGACCTTTCACCCCCTCCTCCACCAAAGCTAGAAGAATCCCCTTCTTCTACTAAAACTACAAAGAAAGGGAAGAAGCTACACTTCTCCTCATCTCCTTCAGTAGCCAACATCAAGGTCATAAAACATTTCACAATATCATCATCTCTTAAATAGGTTGTTGAATAACAGTCCCTACCAAAAGGCTCTATCCTACAGAAGAAGAAAGATAAGGGCCAAGGCATTGAAAAGCTTGTGGAGAAGAAAGAAGAAATCCTTGTATAGAAGAAGAAAGATAAAGGCAAAGGCATCAAGAAGCCTATTGAGATAGACAAATTAATTCCTATGCAGCAGGAAGAGGGAACCATGAAAAATCTTGTTGAGACTATTCACATCACTACTCCACCTGGAAGCCAGATGTTTAAAATATTAATTAGGCAACTCAGGGATGCTAGGAAGGAGGTGGCTCAGTTGAAAGAAGAAGCCATGTCTGACAGGGTTAAAATGAAAGAACTCATGGATGGCTAAAGCCACACTCTTGACCTAGTAAGGTTTGCAGCAAGGAAGGCCCAACCTCTCCATAGAAAGCTCAAAAACCTTTATAGGCAGAACAAAGACTTTCAGTCTCAGAACAAAAAGCTCAAAGAAAAGTTGCAACATTTCCAAGATGAAATGGCTCAAAGAAACTTGGATGTATTGGTTGAAGATTCTATTGAAAAGGAGAAACCAATATACAAAGAGAGCATAGCTCCAGTGAAGAAGCCTTCCACTGCTAAAGGGAATAATCCTGTTGTGCCAAAGCGAAGTCCTCCTTCTCCAAGAAGGAGTGTCAGGTTAATGAAGTAACTGGTGAAAGGTGAGCTCCATTTTTGAAGATGGTCCCTTTCTGCAAAGATAAAAAATTGATGAAACACTAAATCTACCACCTATACAGGCTTCTAATACTTACTTTTCAGAGTTTTGGGTTTTCACAAAGAATTAATCCATTCATAAGTAGTAGTGCAGATATTCTGTAGTGCTATGGCGCTACATAATAGTCTATTTTTAATGTTCCACCAGTTTGCTACCTACAATGCTACTGAATCACCTAAGACTAATGGTGCTGCTAATACCTGAGGTTGCATCCCATTCTACACATGTTCAAGTGAAGGTGTTGCGAATTATGATGGAAATACCAAAGGTTTGACAGGATACACAGGTGGGCGCTACCAAAATTCTGGTAGAGACCGAATTCTACAAAGAGACACACCAGGATGGAACTACCAAAATTCGCTACCGAAATTTTGGTAGGGACTGCATTTTGCACAGAAGACATGAAGGCTTGGCACTAACTTTTCTACTTTCCTATTTTTTAGGTTGCGCTACAGAATCACATGAAATTTGGTGAAGGTGCTACAAAGTGCACTTCTCATAGCGCTACCAAATGATGCTACCAACCAATACCAGGAATCAAAGAGAGTCGAGCTAGCATCTTTATGAATAGCTGATGATGGGGAGAATTGTAGAGACATCAGCTGGTAGCATGATGACAACTACATGCCTCTGAAGGACACTTGGAAAGAAAGGAGTTTCACACCAAAGGGAGATCAAGTCAGTTCAAAGATTGGTTGGATTAGTGACCAACATTTTCCCATTTTATAGCATAAGTTGTTAGTTAAGTTTCTATATGGAATAACTTTTTAGAGATTTTCATGGGAAGGAGGCCAGCTCACACCTCCAGTTGTTGCCTCCCTTTTTGTTATAAATAGATAGAGGAAATGCTTCAGTAGTTTCGAATGGTTGAGCTAGGCTCCCTTATACTGTAATATTTTGACGAAGTTACCGTGATCTGGTTATGAACTTGATTTGAGACATCTTAGTTAATAGAAATCAACTTTCTTGTTCTAGCTTATTTTCCTCTGATGATGAAGTGTTCATGCTTGAATGATTCACATGAATTGTTGTGGTGATATTATGATGTATTTTTTATTATAATATTATTATGATGTTTCTTTAGCGTCTTTAAACTTTGAACTCAAGAAGTAATTGTGTTAGAGTTTTTCTTCCTTCGGTTGTTTGCAGACCTGATGTTTATGGAAACCTCTATATTCCTCTCACTAAATTATTCCTTATGTTCACATTTACTGCTAATTAATTATTGAAGTTGGCCAAGACCTTGATTGCTCATGCATGCTAGCCCTGATTTTTGAGTTGGAACATTATCATCTTGAGTCTTATCCATTTCACCCCTGAAAACTATTTTACATTTACATATAACTTGATGGGTACTGGGCTTGCCTTCCATGCAATATGAAGGTGATTCCTAGTGCTAACATTCTTGGCACCATTGTCGAGGAATGATTTGAAGACATTTCCTTGGGATTGAATGACAAATCTTACTAGTTTTGAAGGTGCATTGGAACTTAGTATCTTGAAGATTGCAAATTTCACCTCGTGACTCCATTATTTCAGATCTGGCACCTAAAGGCAGACATACGAGATCAAATCCATAGCTACCTTTGGTTCCACCTGAGGCTAACCCAGAGAAGATAATCAAGAAGGGAAAATATTCTCCAGAAATTTTTTCTGCTGCAGCTACAAGTGCTTCTGGTCAGTTGTTGAATTCCACTCTTAATACTCTAGTTGTTATATCAAGTAATCCTTCTTTACCTTCTGCTGAAGTATCTAAGAATCTTGATTTTCAAAAGTTTTGTATTGAATACTCCTCTTTTGAAACTGATTTGAAAGAAGAAATATTTGAAATTGTTTCTTCCCCTGACATTGTAAAGTGGTTCAATCTTGAGAGTCTTGAAGATTTTCCTACTTTAGGATTTTCTACCCCTCCTCCTGTTAAAATTTCCGATGCCAAAGAAGAGGAAACTTTGTCCCCTTTACAGACTTTACCATATTCTTCCAAGACTCGGGCTTCTGCTGAGAAAACTGAAATTCCCCCTTCATACATTTCTTTTTCTCCTAGACTGCACACAGTCAAGTCCGCTTCTCCTCCTTGTTTACCAAGAGTTAAAAACCTAATGGAAGTTGCTAACCCCCCTGAAAATAGGATGGATGCCATAGTGGCTCAAGATGTGCCCCTCTCCAGTGAATGCTCTCCCTCCTGGAGATTATTTAAAATACATTCCCAAATTCATGGGAGAAGAAGATATAACCACTAAAGAACATCTTGCTACCTTCTACAGTTATGAAAACAATCAAAACATTGAAAATGAGGATGTGTGGATGAGAGTCTTCATCAAAATCATTTTTTGTGAGGCTAGGAATTGGTTTAGGGGTTTGGCCTCTGGATGCATCACTGGGATTGAGGCATTAGGCAATTCCTTTTTGAGACACTGGGGAGACAAAAAGGACTTTTTGTATTATATCACAGAATTTGGATCCTTAAGGAGGAAAGAGGGAGAATCTGTCTCTGACCTCTCTAAAAGATTCAACAAGATGTACAATAAGATTCCTGTTGAGATAAAGCCAACAAAAACCTCTGCTAAAATCACTTACGCCAATGCCTTTGACCCCAAGTTTTGCCTTTTAATCAGAGAAAGAAGATCAGCCTCCTTAGTTCATATGCAAGATGCAACCTTGGAGGTAGAATCCAATATAGTGGCATCTGATAAACTCATGGGGAAATATGATAGGGATAGGAGAAAAAATAGAGTTGAAGCTTCAAATTCTGACTCCCCTATTGTCCATTATCAAGTATATGAGCTAACCAAGTTAGTAAAATCCCTCTCTACTGAGATTGAGAAGTCAAAATTGGAAGGAAAACAGACATACAGAAATACTAAAAATGGTGATAACAAAGGTAACTTTAGGAGACCCAATAATACTCCCCAGATCCTTCCAAGTGACACTAGAAACAAAGATAGAGAGGACCAAAGGGTACAAACTCCTTTACAGAACAATCTTGTTGTTGATGAAGAAGGAGAGGAAGAAGAAGTTGATCCTGAGATTCATTGCTTGGGTGACACATCGCCATCCCCTCACTTGACTCAATTTGCATATGAAAAATCATTGATGGACATTCAAATCAATGAATTAAGTAAGGGAGAGAGAGCCAAAGAAGGTCCTTCTAGATATAATCTGAGATCCAAAAAGAATGAGGAAATAACTGATGCTTCTAATCAACCAGCCCAAAAGGAAAAATCTGCCAAAGTTGTGACAGTTGGCAGCACAGAAAAAGAAATTCAAAGCCCCCGAGTACTGAATAGAAATCCTACCCCTGAGGCTAAAGAGATCCTGAAATCCTCACCTCCTTTCAATTTTGAAAATGAGATCCAAAAAATAAATATTCCGGTACCTTTTTTGGAATTGATAAAAATGAAGAATTTAAAAAATACCTGTCCAAAATGCTACAGCCTGAATCTTCTCCAAATGCCACTGATTCAGTAAATCTACAAGATGAAAAACCAACATTCATTTTAGGTCCTTTGATAGAAGAAAAAGATGATTCATCCCCTCCCTTCTATACCTCACTAAATATACATGATAAGGTGATGCATAATTGTCTGATGGATTCAGGGGCATCCCACAATCTCATGTTAAAAACTGTTATGGATGAGATGGGATTGAAAGTCACAAAGACCTATCATGACTTATATTCTTTTGACTATAGGAAAGTGAAATTCCTGGGGGTCATTAAGGATCTGGTTGTGACCTTATTTCAGCTTCCCATGAAAAACATAGTCATGGATATCATGGTGGCTGATGTTCCTCCCAAGTTTGGCATGCTCTTGTCAAGATCTTAGATAAAAATACTTGTGGGAACCTTGTAGATGGATCTCTCATATGCTACTATTATTGTGTTTTGGGGGGAGCATAGAAGACTTTACAGGGAAGCTCAGTTGGCTTACATCATTAGTGATGAAGCAAGCCCCACTAATCATTTTGTTTTTTCTCTTGATACTGATTTGGGATCTAGAATTTTGCAACTCACTGATTCTCCTGAAACTCCTCTTGAAATCCGAAAACAGTCTGTTACCTTTTGTGAGGAGCCTCCTCTAACCACCTCTGTTTGGAAGATTTTCTTTGATGGAGCCTCTTCTAGGGAAGGTTTTGGTGTTGGAGTGGTCTTTGTCTCACCAGCTCAAGAGACTATATCTTTGTCATACAAACTAGAATTTGAAACTACTAATAATGTGGCAGAGTATGAAGCTCTTGTCTTGGGATTGAGGGCAACAAAAGACATGGGGATTAAAAAGTTATCAGTATTTGGGGATGCTGAATTAATCATCCATTAGATAAAAAATCTTTGCCAAACTAAGAACCCTAGGCTTAGATCTTATAGGAATGAAGTATGGGACCTAGTGGAAAAGTTTTTCTCAAAATTCAACATTTCATTTATTCCACGAGAAGAGAATTCCATGGCTGATTCTTTTGCTGTATCAATAAGCAATTTCAGGGTACCCTTACCACCTAAACTCAGGTATGATGTAGAAATCAAATACAGGCCTTCTATACCGGACAATGTCAAATATTGGAAGGTGTTTGAAGATGATCATGAACTTAAAAAATTCCTCGAGACTGTTGATGAGTTTTCTGCATTACACATTGATCAGGATCATGATTTTGAAATTAATCCTCATGCTGATGTTTTCCTTAACAAAATTCCTAATCATCATATTGTGCAACTACCTAGCAACCACATTCCAAAAGGACTAGTTCCTTTGGAAATATTATTTGACGGAAATGATGTGGCAATAAAGGGGAAAGTGTACACTAATGATGTTGATATAATCGAGTGCAATGTGGGTAAAAAAAATGATCCAAAATATGTCAAGTTGTCAAGCAACCTATCAAGAGAGTAGAGGGAAGAATATATTGAGTTGTTAAAGGAATTTGTTGATGTATTCGCTTGGACTTATGAAGATCTCAGAACTTATGACACAAGCATTATAGAGCACACAATCTCATTAAAGGAAGAGACCAAACCCTTCAGGCAAAAGTTGAGGAAAATCAATCCTATGTTGTTGTCTGTCATGGAAAAAGAGGTAAAAAAGATTTTAGATGCTAAAATTATTATTCCTTTGAGGTATTCTGAATGGGTGGCCAACTTGGTCCCGGTGAGAAAAAAGAATGGAGAAATCAGACTTTGTGTCGATTTCCAGAATCTGAACAAAAGTTCTAAAAAGGATAATTACCCTTTACACAAGATGGAGCACATATTATAGATGGTGACAGGTGTGGTCAGGATGTCCATGATCGATGGTTTTTCTGGCTACAATCAGATCTTTGTCTTTCCAAAATATAGAGAGATGACGACCTTTACCACTCCTTGGGGTACATTCATGTACTCCAAGATGCCCTTTGGTTTGATGAACGCAGGGGCGACCTTTTAGCGAGCTATGGACATAGAATTTATTGGAGAGAAGGACAAGTTTGTTGTTATCTATTTATATGAAATAATAGTGTTCTCTAAATCTGATAAAGAACACTATGATCATTTAAAAGAGGTTTTCTTGAAATGCAGAAAATTTGGTCTCTCTTTGAATTCAAAAAAATCATTATTTTCCATGAAGGAGGGAAAATTATTGGGGCATATTGTGTCGGCTAAAGAGGTAAGGATTGATTCCAATAGGGTTGAATATATCCAAACCTTGTCACTTCCTAGATCCAAAAAAGAGGTTCAATATTTTTTGGGAAAAATTAATTTTTTGAGAAGGTTTCTGTCAAATTTTGTTGAGTTGGTCAAGTATATTACAACCATGTTGAGAAAGGGTAATGAAACCAAATGGATTGTTGAGTCTCGTAATTCTTTTGATCAGATAAAGAAATCCTTTTTTCATTTCCCTATGCAGACTATAAGTCTCCTTTTGCAAATTCCAGAGCTAAAAACATGATTTTTCCATATATATGTGCCCTGCCTATATTACAGCATGCGTATACGCAGGTTGCACCACTACAACCCATGTACATCGAGATTTTTGCCCAAAATTAAAAAATGGTGTTAGGTTTCCATGTCAGATCACGAAACATATTATCCTTCGCCTTCCATATACTGGAAACGTTCTGAATCAACCCTTCAATTCCACTTGAAGGCTACAAATGGTCCAAATATGAGCTATGGAAAAGAGGAGAAGAATTCAACTTTGAGAGAAAATTTACTCTGGAGAAATTATTCACTTCACATTGAATCTGCATCCCTTTGTCCTTTAAGTCTGAACACATTGTTCAACCCCAAGCTCTTCCCTTTGATTGAGAACCTCATTTTCTCTATTATATGAGCTTTCCTTTGGTAGAGGATTGAAGTGGTGGAGGCCCAATTGGAAGGAACTTAGGTTCTTGGTTTTGAACCGTGACGACACATAAGTTTGTAATTCATTCACTTTTGCTGGTTACATTTGAATAGAAATAATATTTTCTCGTCCAATTATTATCTTGCGAATATTTGAATTGCTATTTCATGGCCATATTTGTTATGAATATTAATGGATTATGCTATCGAATGTGATAACAATATATATTATCACCATATGCTCGTGTTTCTTAGTTTTTGACGACTAGTTGCAGGTGTATTCCTTTGGGTCAAGTGCTCAATGATGGACTTCATCAAACATCTAGATGAGGTAGGCCTTTTATCTTGTATTGATAGAATATTTGTTTATATAGCATACTTCATATTATATTTGATTTCTGCAGTCATTTCCATATGTTGTTTGTTTACCCCTAGCCATAGAGAGATTTTCCTCGTAACAAAATTGGTGACCATACTGGGCATAGAATCTTCTTTTTCAGGGTTTGGAGTTTTTCTCTCCTTAGATTTCTCTCATTTGTATTGAGTTTCTTGTCATATGATTTCTTGACAACCCATGTTCACTTTGAGTCTGAGTTTATTAGCCTTCTCCTTAGCCTGGCTATGTTTTGACACATATACGTATGTTTTTTCCTGACAGTTGCAGACATACGCGTGTTGTCTTTCTGCAAGATTGTTGATTGTGTTAAGGTCCTAACCCGCACATAGGTAGATCAATTTATTCGGATGTAATAAAGATCAATATTAATAAGGCCTTTCAATAAAATAGAATAAGGCAGATGTAAGAAGACCTAATAGAAGCTTCTGCTTCTAGAAGGATCTTCCTCTAGATGCTTCTCTTAATAGACATATTGTTATAACCCTAAATTGCACCACACATGCTTACCTGGCATCAAGCCAACTCATATCCCTTCTTTGCCAAAACTCTGCTAAAAAACTCTTTGAAAATCCTCTTGTGTAAAGGCCCACGTGCCCTAACCCATTACTACACGCATGTACACGCTGGCTGACTCACAACAGCCCGCGTGTACCTACCAAAGCACAAAAAAAGGAAAGTTGTCGATGGAACAAAAAGCTATGGGTCAGTTAACTGAAACTCCTGGCCATGCATGGCCGAGGGTTCATCCAAAACCCTAGCTCCTTCTAGCCTATAAAAGAAGGGGTAGGGGTACCATTTGGAGGAGAAAACGATATAGCGAAGAAACTCTGCCCATTTATGTATTCCATTGTCCCAACCCTTTAGCCTTTCCTCATGCCAAAGGAGATTTAATGCAAAGCAGTTGAAGGACAAAAGAAGAGGAGCCCAGGATCAAGTTCAAGGAGTGGTGGCCGGTCTCAGCTTTTGTAAGTTGATCACTTTAAGTAATAAAAAGAATGTTGTTCCTGTCCCAAATTATAAATTGTCTATGGTTTGATTAGTTTATGATCGATTTCTAGCCCTTGAGTATAGAAGTAGCATGCATGTGTAGTTGTTGTTTGTCTTGAGTGCAGGTCATCTTTGGAAGGAGCATTGCGAGCAAGGGATCAAGCACAACGGAGGATCGACATCGAATGTCGGTAATAAGGTAGGTGGTCCTTTTCCATGCATTTGCTGAGAAAAAGGAATTTAAATCTTGGGATGTAGGTAAAAAAGTAGTTTCTATTTGGTCAAATATGCATGCAAAGTAGGCCCTAATTTGCTAGTCCGTAGGGTGTTTTTCCCAACAACATAATTGGCGACCATACTGGGGATAATACTCTTTAGGGTTCCTGGATTTATTTAAGGTTTTGGGTAGTTTAAAAACTAGGTTATATGTTTTTTCTTTGCCTGTCTTTTCTTTTTTCGTAAGGTCTGAGCTAGGAGGGAGTTTGGTTTTCCATACCAGCTTTCCCTGACTTTTGCTTAACTATATTTTTTGGGACACAAAGAGGTACACGCGGCCTGCAGAAGGCCTGAACGCGTGTACCCGTGCCCTATCCTATGACAGCCCACGTGTGAACGCTAGCTGTAGAGATAGCAGTAGTGTGTAGGAGTTCAGAGAACCTTAGAGGTAGTCCTCCTCTTCCCTGTCAGAATTACACATTCTCAGGGGGTTTTCTGGAATCCTGTCTGAGACTTGCTTGTTAACAGTCCTATCTCAGATTGCCTTTTTTTTGCCTTATTATTTTTCCTTGCATTATTGGTTTTTCTGTCAGAAAAAGTATCCAAGCCTTCAAGGGATCTTGGTTATCAATACCAGAGGCCTCTTCCTAGTCTGGGCTACCTATTTTCATATTTTTCCTTAGGATTTAGATATACATGTGGCCTATACAAGGTCAGCCCGCGTGTACACGCTCTTTGTCTCTATTCAACACGTGTTTGCACGCGTGCTGTTTGAGTGACAGTTGCGTGCCTGTACAGGCTACTTATTGTTCAGGGTGGGGCAGTCATCCCCTCCTTTGATAAGAAGTATTCCTCTCAGGTGTTTGAATCTATGTTTGAACAGTCAGTAGCTTAGGATTCATCTTACCCTTAGCCTGTTTTTTCTCAGTTAATAGTTGACAAAAAAAAAAAAAATTGTTTTATGGTTTTAAGACAAGCGTGAAAGTCATTATTTGTTCAATTGCCTTTGTGTGATTCTTCAATCTGATTCTTTGCGATCTGTGCTTTAAGCCATAATTGTTTTTCTTGGTTTTTTGCTTGTCGGTATTTTCCCTCTTTTTCTTTACTAGCACTTAAATAAAAAAATAAAAAAAAATCTCTTTTCATTTTTCTTCTTTGGTTGAAGAGTGTGTTTCTGCATCATTAGCTAGGGAAAAGTCTTTTATTTCGTAAGTTTTTTGCAGCTCACTTGGATCATAAGTAGCTCGTAGTTGAGCGAAATTCCTTTGAGTTTGTTGTCCAAAATCTTAGAAAAATTTAAAATCTTTGTGAAAAGTTGTTGAAATTTTGCATTTCGTAAAAGTTTATTGTTTCCATCTTTTTCATTCATTTTTTCTTTCGTATTTTACACATCATCAGTTTCACCCTCATACCCCTTGATGTAATATAAATCCATAAAAGCAACACTAATTTTAAAATCTACTAGACTTTTATGTTTGTAGGGTTCACAAACTAGTTCAGGACTAGGGCCTTGGATTAGGTTGGAGAGGAAACTCTTCAAGGCCATTCAAAACCAAACATTAGAGTCTGAGATAGGGAGTGTCTAAGTTCATTTTCATGGAAGTTATCTAGGACCCCCCTCTAACACAGGGGATAAACACGAGGTCGCGTGCAGAAAGGTAGCAGAGATAACCCTCCAAAGTCAGACCAATCGTAGTGGAGAACACATATAGAGGGCTTGTTTTGGGATTCCGTCGTTTGCATTTGCCACAGGGCTTCATGGGTCTCGAATATGTTCGAGGTCCTCAATTGTCTTCCGGACGATTTTCTCTCGATACCCTTGACATGTTTCAGGCTCGATACCCTGCTCATTGTGTTCTACCCAACTTTCGACTGTACCTGCCTGGTGACTGTTCGTGTGCTGGCAACCTAGTTGCCAATCTTTTTAGGGACATACACAGGTGACTGCGGGGGTATACCGTAGTACCTAGGACAGACATCAAGCCACGCTTTGCAGAGTATACCTGGAGGGTGCTTCTGTGTTCGAGTTGCACTTGGACCAGTAAGTTGCTCTAGTGTTGGTTGTTGTAACTGTTCTTCCAAATAGTTTAGTGATTGCTTGTCTTATCTCTTAGGGGATTCTTTTTAGTGTGTGTTACTTTTGAACATTTAGAATACCTTAGCGTGTCTTGGATATTCTCACATAGTGGAGGATCCCAAGCTCTATCGGTCATGAAGGATTCTTGGCCTGCCACCAGTTACACTGGAGCCACCCCCGCCACCATTAAGGCGGAAGCTAGACCAACAAGGGTATTTTGAAGTGACCGGGTTACAAACCTTTATGCCCGAAAAACTCCTGAAGGAATCAACCACTGCTCTTGTCTCGGTTGAAACCCCAACCACTGATATCTTGGCACTGTTTATTGTACCAATCCAATTTCATGAACGCCAAACAATGCCTCACATAGCAATGGAAATAAATGTTGTTACTTCTTTTGGGAATTCTTCAATTCCCACCACAGTTGCTACCACAGGAGAGTCATCTCCTAACCTACCATCGTCGGTCCGAGCCAACATGGTCTCGGTCGCAACTACATCGCACAGTGGACCGAACCTATCTATGGCGGTGGCCACAACCCCCTTCACACCTAGTACGACAGGCCCTCCGTTCTCATATGGTATGCCTAGTTCAGGTACAAATCTTGTACAAACCTACTCCACTTTACAGACTTTGGGTCTAGGGTCTGGGAGCTCTAACACTCCTTTACAAGGTCACCTTGGGGAACTCCTGTCCCTTTTAACACTTTTTCTTATGTAGGAGGTCATATCCCTCCTTCATCCCCTTCGCTTGGTGGTTCACATCAGCAGCCTGTCGGGCAGCCTACACACACTAGTTTATTTGGAGCAGGTAGTCAAGGAACACCTTCTCACAGTATGTCGGTAGGTTCAACACCATTTTCTTGGAATGAGACATTTGGTAATAAAACTTTTTCATCATTCGCTTTCCTAACTGGGGGCAACCCCATTTTTGGACAATCTACTCCTGCGTAGGGTACTATTCCTGCACAGGGGGCACACATAGTAGGACCTTGGAACTAAAGACAAGGATCTATTCACTCCTCTGGAATGTCATTCTGGGGTAATTCTTTCCACAATCAATGGAACCCTGGACAGACTACTATGCCTCTCCCCACGGGACCGGCATGGGGTAATCCTTCCCAAAGTCCTTTGAATACAATGCATGCCCAACACTCTATGTCCTTTATAGGAAATCAGTTGATGATGTCTCCACAGATGAAAAATCCTTACGCTGGTCAGGGCCATGGTTTCTATCAGAATCCGGGCCAGTAGCCAAAATTTTCCTGGAAACCTGGTGCCAGTCAAACTCCAGGACCCCTTTTCCCAAGTTATCAGCAGCAACCCAAACTACCATTCCTGGCAACGTTACACTTGCCATATTTGACAAGGTTGTTAAATGATCCTATTTGTCACGATACACGTTGGGCTTCTATGCCGACGAAGTTGCCTTTGGACATTCCAAAGTTCAAGGCCAAGCCTAATGAAGATCCAGGTGATCATGTGACTACCTTTCATCTTTGGTGCTCATCTAACTCATTGAAAGATGACTCTGTATAGTTGCGATTGTTTAAATGTACTCTTATTGGGAGTGTCGTGAAATGGTACATCGAGTTCGATCGCTCAAGATACTCTTCTTTTTGAAAACTGGCGATGGCCTTCCTTAACCATTTCCATTTACCTATGAGATACGACGCTAGCACAGAGATGCTCGTCAATTTCGAATAGACAACAGTGGACCATATCTCTGATCATATCCGAGAGTGGAGACACTGGAAGAGTTTAATCAAGGTACCAGTCCCACCAGCATTCTTGTTTAAGTGGTTCCTTAAGTCTTTGGTCCAACAGTTATCCAAAGACGTCGCGAAATCCATAGTTTTCTCTGAAGAAGATGCCAACATGAGGGCTCAATAGTTTGAGCTCATCTATTCTCAGTCTGGTTTATTATACAACATCATTCCAGATGCGCCACATTCGATACTGGATAAAACTAGACAGAGAGCTGGACCACATGCTAATGGTATTGTTGGTTCAGCACAAACCAAGCCCGTTGAGAAATTGACAAAATAGTTGCAACAGTTATCCATACAACACACAATGGCCAGCCAAACTACTGCTTTGGCTGCTCCCCTTACCCAAACATCGGAAGTACACACCATGTAGTCGACTAACCCAAAGGCCACCCAACAGCCTGAAGGGAAGAAAAAATGATGAAAGAAGGGTAAGGGGGATAAAAAACCCACTAATAATGCTAGCGGGTACAACAAGAAAAAATGGAAGGCAAGGTATCCATGCAACTTATGCACGGAAGACCACTCGACCCATCTTTGTCCTCGACTTGCAGAGGCCCAAAAGTTTGTCACACAGCAACAACAGGCAGTGTTGACTAATCCATTTCAACATGGGAAAAATCTAACTCAAGCCTCTGCAAGCACAGAAGGGGGAATTCAAGGACCTCCTCCGTCTTTGAACAATCCCACGAATGTATATATGGTGAAATTTGATGCTTTTCTATCAACTAGAGCACATGCCTATAGTCAACCAAGCACTTTCAAGAAGGGAAAAGAAGTTGAACTCCCATATCTTCCTCTACAGATTGAGAAGACGTTGGGAGAAACAATGACATGCATCCCCAAAGGAGCGTTCAAAAGAGCTTCTCACAACCCTAGTGCAAGGGCCTCCCAGAACTACTCTGTGGTGGAAGATTTATCACAAACCCCTTGTGTGATGTCTACTTTGGAGGTCCTCCAGAGTTTCCCTTCCTAGAGGAAAGCTTTGTTAACAGCTTTAGGATCTACCGAGACTTGTCATCCGGGTACAATCATGCTAGATACAACCGACTTAAAACCTCGTCTACCTTACCATGTAGCATTTTAGATAGTAGTGGCTCATCCCAAGAAAACGTTTGCAAGGAATATTTTTCACACGGTAGTGGATGAGGGCACCTCGACATGCATTATGTCGTTAGCATGTTGGAAGTCCATCGGCCAGCCCGTTTTGTCTCCATCACCTACTCTCCTCACTGCTTTCAATGGTCATTCATTCCGACCACATGGTATCATTCCTTCTTTCCCCATGCAGTTAGGAGGGAAGACCATGTGCGTCGAGGTAGAAGTAGTCGACACTCCCCTTGACTATAATCTTTTGTTAGGAAGGAGTTGGACTTATGCTATGCAAGTTGTGGTCGCTACAGTTTTCCAGGTCTTGTTGTTTCCACACAAGGGCCAGATAGTGACCATAGATCAATTTTCTTTCTCCAGACCTAACCTTCACTGGGGGAATCCACGGTCCCAATGATTGATAATCCTCAACTAGGTGTTGTTAACGTAGGGGTTGGTTTATGCCCATCCTTGATGGGTACCTTCGATTACCCGCCCCCTCAAGGTGATATCAAATTTATATCCAATCACCATAAGGTTGAGATTTTTCAAGTTTTGTCATTCCGCACGACTTACTTTGAGGATCCATGGAGACTTCCTTCCTCATCATCCACGATGGATGAGGAAGGGAACCCGGGTATTTCCATTCCCTTGTCTGCCACTGAAGTAGCATACTCTTTAGTCCAGCAAGCTTTAGCTAACACTGATCCAACTCCTACACAAGAGTTAGATCCACTTCTAGAGCCTAGTTGGGCTCATGGTTCTCTCACTAATACCAATTCATTAGACTTATTCTTTCCCTCTGATGAAGCAGTAATTGAAGCAATGACTAGTCCAAACAAACCTTGGGACAATATTCATCACAAATCATATTTCCTCCCAAAGTTAAGCCGAATCGAAGCAGGATAATTCACCGTGACTATGACTGGAGATAGGTCTTGTCATACTAATCCCTTAGCTACACACAAGCTCTATGCTAAGGGTAATATGGAAACCATTGCTGAAATGATACCTATCAATATCTCTAGAACCCCTGGCATCATAGACAATGTTTTCGTCAGAGCATACAACTCCCCCGAGGAGATGCCAGGCATCGACCCCCAAAGAGTCTATCATGAGCTAACTTTGTTGTTTTTCAAGCTCGCTTTGAGATCCGAAAGCAACATTCACTGAGACTGCATTTATGCTTTTCAATCTCATCCGGATTAACTGAGAAAAGTAACCATTATGGAGTCTTCTTTAAGCCCTTTTCAGACTCCTTAAAGATGAAAAGATTGCCGAGTGACCTTGTTTCTTCACACTCGTTAAATTGGTCCAGAAGAACGTTCCTTAAACGGGTCTCCTTTTAATCCCTTTTCAGACCCTCTAAAAATGAAAAGATTGCCGAGCAATCTTGTGGCCTTTCACGCTCCTTAAACTAAAATTTGAAGTCACATCTGTCCGACGGTAGTTTACCCCTTTTTTGGTCCGGACGGTCAACTGTACGAACAAAGGTATACTCTATCGAATTCCCATTCTTAGAAGAGTACTCTCAGGTATAATTTTATTCCTTTTTTGGGCCTAAGGGACTAAATTTACGAAAAAGAGACCCCCACAGAGTCCATAGTTAAGCTCTTTTCAGACTCCCTAAAATTGAAAAGATCGCCGAGTGACCTTATTCTTTCACACTCGTTAAATTGGTCTAGAAGAATATTCCTGATGGATTCCATAGTTAATCTTTTTTCAGACTCCTTAAAAGTGAAAAAATGGCCAAGTGATCTTGTCCTTGTCACACTCATTAAAATGGTTTTGAATTGATGTCTAATCGGTGCTAGTTTACCCCTTTTTCAAACCGACTAGACTATTGTCAAAAAAGGTACCCCAGCAGAGTCTCCTTTTATGCTTTTTCAGACTCTCTAAATCTGAAAAACCACTGAGATTACCTTCTTTGGGCTCGTTAAACTTACATCGAAGGATGTTACCATTGTGTGTTCTATCAACCGCATTTGCATACCTTATCCACCATCCTTGTGACAGTTTTCTTCTGCGTCTTAACACCTTTGGCCGTCAGAGGATTTTCCCCGAGTATCATTTTACTAGAACATCAGTCTTTTCCTTGTGCCTTGAGCTTGTATGTTTGCAGTACTTGTTCCTCCATTGTAACGTAATATTCCTTTATTCTTTTTCCAAAATTATCAAAAAGAACAAAAAAATCAAATGTACCCCAAAAAGAGGATGGGAAAAGTATTTTCTTTATTGGCAGCATAATGAGTCACCCTTGGATAAAGCACATCTGTTCATTTGATCATCAGACTATGGGATGTAGTATGACCTTAGGAAGCTTTTCTCGCTATATAGAGTTATGTCCTCCACCGTTTGGTTATTCTTCCAAACATATGGAGAGTTTGTGTTACCTCCTACTTCATAGACTTATGATTAACGTATATGCTGCTTGAGTCTTATCACTTGTTGTGCTATTGTCCAAGGGAAGTTTGTCACTAAGCCTAAGTCCGCCCCTCTGCAATATGTCTCTTATCCGCATACCCGACCATCCTAAACATCCAATCAAGTCCTTGTTTGAAATCACTGAAGCCTTCAGTCCGATCACCAAGATTATCAAGTCCATGACCGATGATCCATTGAATACCTCTGGGTAGTGCAGTCGTTCACTCATATTACACTCCTACTCGAGTTTTGGAAGATTTTGAAGTTGTTTCTCGAGCTCTGAAGTCCATCCATCAGGCCGAATCAACTTCTGGAAGATGGATACTCTATATGTATATCTTTCTGATTTCTAGATGTAGCTCCACTGTGTATTATTCGTGGCTACTATTTATAGTTATTTGACATGGATCTACAGTCTATTTGATTGGTAGCCATGGTTCTATTTTATCTCGAGCATGGGTATGCCTGCCTTAGTGAGACATTTGTTATTTTGCAGACGACACCTCCTGGTTCCTGATCCTTGGGCTCAATCATTTGGCACATCAGTAAATATTGGTAATGTATTTCGGCCATCATATGCTCTTCTGACCTCGCACAAAAGGGGGCATCTGTTATAACCCTAAATTGCACCACACATGCTTACCTGGGATCAGGACAACTCATATCCCTTCTTTGCCAAAACTCTGCTAAGCAACTCTTTGAAATTCCTCTTGTGTAAAG
This sequence comes from Picea engelmannii, assembly GCA_009831015.1. NCBI lineage: Eukaryota > Viridiplantae > Streptophyta > Pinopsida > Pinales > Pinaceae > Picea > Picea engelmannii. Next base: position 685,446 of record ML788094.1, read on the forward strand.
GCCCACGTGCCCTAACCCATTACTGCATGCATGTACACGCTGGCTTACTCACAACAGCCTGCGTGTACCTACTAAAGCACGAAAAAGGAAAGTTGTCGATGGAACTAAAAGATTTGGGTCAGTTAACTGAAACTCCCGGCCATGCATGGTCGAGGGTTCGTCCAAAACCCTAGCTCCTTCTAGCCTATAAAAGAAGGGGTAGGGGTACCATTTGGAGGAGGAAAAGATATAGTGAAGAAACTATTCCCATTTACGTATTCCATTGTCCCAACCCTTTATCCTTTCCTCATGCCAAAGGAGATTTAACGCAAAGTAGTTGAAGGATAGAAGAGGAGGAGCCCAGGATCAGGTTCAAGGAGCGGTGGCTGGTCTCAACTTTTGTAAGTTGATTCACTTTAAGTAATAAAAAGAATGCTTTTCCCATCCCAAATTATAAATTGTCTATGGTTCGATTAGTTTATGATCGATTTCTAACCCTTGAGTATAGAAGTAGCATGCATGCATAGTTTTTGTTTGTCTTGAGTGCAAGTCATCTTTGGAAGGAGCATTGCGAGCAAGGGATCAAGCACAATGGAGGATCGACATCGAACACCGGTAATAAGGTAGGTGGTCCTTTTACATGCATTTGCTGAGAAAAAGGGATTTAAATCTTGGGATGTAGGTAAAAAAGTAGTTTCTATTTGGTCAAATCTGCATGCAAAGTAGGCCCTAATTTGCTAGTCCGTGGGGTATTTTTCCCAACAACACATATTTAGTATAAATAAGGGTCGAGGTTATGAAAACCCTATCTTGGAGATTATTGTAACAGAGTATTGCTCGACTGGAGAATGCCCCCTCGAAGAGGCCTATGAACATTTCTTTCTAAATCAAAGTGCTATTTCAGTTATTGTTCTCATATTATTTATGTGTATTGTGGATGATTATGATGGTTATATTACTGTTATTCTGCCATTCCTATCATTTTATTTTTGTTCTGCGTATTTATTAGATCTGGTATCTTGCAAGTGGTATCAGAGAACTTTCCTTTGCAGAAATTGTGGGTATTTTTTTTTTCAGGGTAGAGACGTATTCCGACATCTTTAAGCCACAAATATCTGTCATTACGCACATAAACCCATGGTTGAGGGATTAATACACACAGGAAATACAAGTGGTTCTTAAGCGCACATCTGTTGGCCACCCTTGTAACCCCTGTTGGTACCCCTTTGAGTGGTAGTGCATCAGACAACACCTGTGTATGGATCAACCTAGTTTTTCTGAAGCCCTCTTTAGATAAACCTATTGGCTGCCAGACTGCTATAGTGTCACCGATAAAAACACTCAGGAAGATACTCTCTAGTGCCTGGGTAGTCGGGTAGTACGGCTAAGGGTACATCCTATCCTCCTTAGTTAGTGCCCTGAGATATTGGGTTGAGTACTACTGTTGGACCCCGCATGTATATCAGAGAGCTATAACATAGGGAAAACCCTTGTCTGTAGAACCCTTGAATACCTAAACCTTAGGGAACATAAACATAAACATAAACAAATTAAACCGGCGTGATCTATTTCCGCGCATCTGTGTTCGGGTCACCAAGTAAATACACATTTCTTTCTAGTTAAGAATTTGGGGATTTGAGCACTGCAACATTCTTTAGACCGAAGTATAACCCCATAGCTGTAAAATAAATAAATAAATATGGAAATTTTTTCACCATTATTTGAGACCTATTCCATTAGATTTATCTCTTCTCCCTTATCATATTCATCCATATCATTTTTCTAGAAAAATTTCTGACCCCGACCGCTCCCTTTTCAGTTAACCCATCCTCATGGCCCATACCCATAGCTAAGAACTGGAGTCTCACTTCAACACCTTGAAATCTAGTTTCCTCGAGACCCAACAAGAAGTGCAACAACTCAGTGCTACTATTGCCTCCCATGATACATCCATCAATACCACCATAAATGCATCTGTAAATGCATCCATCCAGTCTGCAATGGCGGAAGTCAAACACGAACTGACCACCCAGCTTGAATCTGTCTTTGCATCACTCTGCACCAAACTCAAGATCCCTACCGATGACTCTTTTCCTGATGCACATACAAAGACTGAAGGTGAAACTTCTTCCCA
>ML788094.1:687914-724959 GCA_009831015.1 Picea engelmannii
AGTTAATCAGTTACATCAAGCACCGAAAGGTCATCATTCTGGTTGATAGTGGCAACACCCACAATTTTATTCATCGCCGCATTGCCCAAGAAACCCATTGCTACATCCATGCTGTCAACAATTTCCAAATCATGATTGCCAATTGTGGTTCTATGAAATGTGGCAGGCGCTGTGAAAATGTGCGTCTCCAAATCAGTGACTACCACCTAAAATCCCATATGTTTTCTATTGACATGGGCGGTTGCGACATTGTGTTGGGTGCAGACTAGCTAAGGACTTTGGGTCCCATTCTCATGGATTTTCAGAACTTAACCATGCAATTCGACCAAGGAGGCCACCAATATAAATTCCAAGGCATCACTGCTAGTTCACCTAAGGTCATCAGTTCTCATCGCATGGAAAAAATGCTCAAAAAAGGTCATTCTGGTGTCATTGCCCAACTCCACGCCATACAAGCCATAAAGACACCCCCAGTGCCCCAAGAAATCCAAGCCCTCCTTTCTAAACATCAAATGGTATTTTCCAATCCCCAAGGACTCCCTCCTTCCTGCAGTTTTCATGATCATTCCATTCCCCTTGTCCCAGGAAGACTTCCCCCCAATATCCGTCCATATCACCACCCCTTTGCATAAAAAAATGAAATTGAAAAAATGGTCCAGGAACTCCTTACTGCAGGCATCATCCGTCCTAGTACGAGCCCTTACTTGTCTCCGGTCGTCATGGTACTAAATAAACAAGGTTCTTGGAGAATATTTCCTGACTTCCGTGCTCTCAATAAACTGACCATCAAAGACAAATTTCCCATTCCTGTCATTGATGACCTCCTGGATGAATTGAGTGGCACCCAATTCTTTACCAAACTTGATCATCGCTTGGGCTATCACCAGATACATATGAAAGAGGCCGACATTCCCAATACTGCCTTTCACACTCATGAGGGCCACTATGATTTTTTGGTCATGCCCTTTGGCTTGTGTAATGCCCCCTCCACCTTCTAGAGCCTCATGAACCATGTCTTCCACCCTTTTCTCCATCATTTTGTCTTAGTTTTCTTTGATGATATCCTCATCTATAGAAAAACCTGGACATACCATCTTACTCATGTGGATCAAGTTCTCCGACTACTCTCTCAGCACCAAATTTTCTTGAAACAGTCCAAATGTGCTTTTGGTGCCTCAGAAGTAGAATACTTGGGTCATCTGGTGGGAAAGGATGGAATCAGGGTGGACCCAAAAAAGATTGAATGTATGCAAGATTGGCCACACCCAAAGAATCTCAAAATCTTGCGTGGATTTTTGGGCCCAACAGGGTATTATCACAAGTTTTTTAAGAACTACGGAAAGATTGCAGCACCTCTCATGGCTCTCCTAAAAAAGAACTCTTTCACTTGGACTCTAGTAGCTGCTCAAGCTTTTCAAACCTTGAAGACGGCCATGTGCACCACTCCAGTTCTGGCCCTTCCCGATTTCACAAATATCTTTTTGTTGGAATGTGACGCCTCAGGGAAAGGAATTGACGATGTACTTATGCAAGAGGGTCTACCTTTGGCCTTCACCAGCAAGAAATTGTTTGAAAGGAATCTAGGCAAACCCATTTATGAAAAAGAAATGTTGGCGATTCTACATGCCATTGATCTGTGGCATTCTTATCTCTTGGGGCAATGCTTCCAAATTAGGACCGACCATCAAAGCCTCAAGTACTTTCTGGAACAATGCGTTTCCTCCCAGGAGCAACAAAAATGGGTGACTAATATCTTTATATATGATTATGAGATGATTTACAAGAAGGGCAAATACAATGTCGTGGCAGATGCACTGTCCCGAAAATATGAAGATGAAGAATCCCTTTTTTCTCTTTCCTTCATTGTACCTGATTGTCTCTAAGCTGTGCGCCTGGAATGGATTCAAGATCCCAAAAGTTCACATCTGATCCAACAACTATAGAACAAGGCTCTGGCTCCCCTAGGGTACTCCTGGCTCCAGGATGAGCTTCGATACAAAGGTCGCTTGTATTTAAGTAAACAATCCAATATCAAATCCATGATACTTTCTGAGCTTCATGCTACACCCACAATGGGGCACTTAGGGTTCACCAAAACATATGACCGAGTCAAACGTTCTTTTTTCTGGGATGGTATGAAATAGGACATCCATAAGTTTGTCGCTGAATGTGAGGTGTGTCAATGCAACAAGGGAGAAACAGTCAAATCTCCAGGCACCCTCTAACCACTTCCGATTCCCCCTGATATTTGTAAGGATATCTCTATGGACTTTATTACAGGCTTACCCAAATCGGGGATTATATCAGTCATAATGGTGGTGGTGGATCGCCTTTCCAAGTATGCTCATTTTTGCGCTCTTCACCACCCATTTACTACATCCACAGTGGCTCAAATTTTCATGGAACAGGTCTTCAAGCTTCATGGCATGCCGCACTCTATTGTTTCTAATCGTGACCCAACTTTCACAAGCAATTTTTGGCAAGAACTGTTTAAGCTACAAGGCACACAATTGCATCTCAGCTCAGCTTATCATCCCTAGATGGATGGTCAAATGAAAGTTGTCAACAAGTGTTTGGAAACATATCTGAGGTGCTTTGCCTCTGAAAAACAACACCAGTGGGCTTAATGGTTACCCCTTGCTAAATGGTTGTACAACACTACATACCATACAACCACTCGCATGACTCCTTTTGAAGAGCTATATGGACAGAAGCCACCTTCAGTTCTCTCATACTTACCAGGTACCTCGAAGGTCTAGGCGGTTGACCAAACACTTACAGTCCGAGAGGATATCCTTCGTATCCTTAAAGAGAAATTGGTCATGGCACATAATTGAATGAAGCAACAAGTAGATCAAGGTCGTTCTGAACATCAATTTGCAGAAGGGGATCAGGTGTTTCTGAGACTACAACCATATAAGCAAACTTCCCTCAAGGCCAAGAATTGTCAGAAGCTAGCACCCAAATTTTATAGCCCTTACACAGTTCTCAAGCATGTGGGACAAGTCACATATCAATTAGCTCTGCCCAGTCAGTTGAAGCTACATTCTGTTTTTCATGTTTCATGCTTGAAGAAGGTGATTGGAACCAGGTGCCAAATTCAAACCAACCTTCCAGAGTTAGCTGAAGAAGGATCCATTTAGCTGAAGAAGCAGTTTTGAACCATCGTGAGCATTGCCTGTGTCAGAGAACCATCAAGGAAGTGCTAGTACAGTGGAAAGATATGACTCTAACAGATGCCACTTAGGAACCAGCTACCATTCTGCAATAGTTTCCACATCTCAAGCCTTGAGGACAAGGTTGTTTTTAAGGGGGCAGAAATGTTAAGGTCCTAACCCACACATAAGTAGATCAATGTATTCAGATGTAATAAAGGTCAATATTAATAAGGCCTTTCAATAAAATAGAATAAGGCGGATGTAAGAAGACCTAATAGAAGCTTCCGCTTCTAGAAGGATCTTCCTCTAGATGCTTCTCTTAATAGATATATTTAGTATAAATAAGGGTCGAGGGTATGAAAACCCTAGCTTGGAGATTATTGTAACAGAGTGTTGCTCAACTGGAGGTTTCCTCCTCGAAGAGGCCTATGAACATTGCTTTCTGAATCAAAGTGTTATTTCAATTGTTGTTCTCATATTATTTATGTGTATTGTGGATGATTATGTTGGTTATATTACTGTTTTTCTGCCATTCCTAGCATTTTATTTCTGTTCTGTGTATTTATTAGATCTAGTATCTTACAGATTGGTTTCTGGGTTTAATGGTTGTTGGGTAGGTTTTGATGATTGTTGATTATTCTTGGGTCTCTTTTTTGACTGTTGTGTGTCCGTGGAATGACAAGAAACCTTTATTTGGTTGAATATTTGGGCAGTGTCTTTCTAATCATCTTTTTCATTTGATTGTCCTTGCATCTTGGGCTGGGTGTTTTGCTCCTTGATATCCTACTTGGTTTGTCTATGTTTGCACACAATAGAGTTTTTATATCAAGATGTTTTTCAGTCCTTGCATTTTCATTATCTTATATTGAAAATACAAAAATATTAGGCATTTTACATTGTTGGCATTTTGATCTTTTGAGTCTTTATCATTTATCTTAGTGCATGTAAAGAAAGATTTCATTTTATTTAGAATTGTAGAACTAAATTGGGAATTTCATTATTGAAAAGCATATCATTTATTGAAAATTGAAGTTAGGACTTTGCATTGTATTCATATCCATTTATTTTACTTGTTGAGTCATAACATCACTAGTTTCACGACCGCATCTTTTTGAGTTAACACGACCATTAAAAGTAACACTATAATTTAAAATTGATTAGTAACAATTTTATCTTTCTAGGGTGCACAAACTAGCTTAGGATTTAGAGCCTTGGAATAGGATTTTGAGAGTAAACTACTTCAAGGCTATTAAATCAACATATGTGTCTGACTAAGGGAGTGGAGAAATCCATTGTATAATTGGTAATATTAGGAGGCTCCTCTTACACCAGAGTTAAGCAGCAGGTCGCATGAGGTTGGTTGAAGGGATATCCCCCCGATACCTTCTTAGCGTCAGATATATTTTTGAGGATCTATTCATATATGGGGATCTTGCTAGTACCTTTACCTTTGTGAGAGGCGATGCTTTCAAGATTTTGGGCTTTGTTACCCTGCCCATATGGTGGACTTGACTTATGACTGTTCGCCTATGCATCGGTTATATTGTGGTTTCTTAGTTTCTTAAATTAGGTACCACATAGGTTACTTGCAGGGGTTATTTGGAAGGTACCCTGGGTCAGATAAGGGTTGGACAACAGACAACCTTTATGGAGGATTACCACTCTAGGGGGATCTTTCCGACTGGTTGTTAAGCCCACGAGGGCCTTTATAACTGATTTTGATATCTTTGATCTTTAGCAGGGAGTCTCAGACCCCTCTTGGGCGAGGCATACCTACTTTAGGGAGGGAGGCCCCTTTCAGCCACTTTATCATGTTTATGTGCATATTGGCCTTTTGATTTTATTTTGGTGTGCTCTTTAATTATTAGTTGACCTCAGGATTTTATATCATGTCTAGAGTTGTCATTATCATGGATAGTGGAGTTCCTTTGGCTCCCTCATTTACCGCTACCTCCCCCATGACATTCACTCATTTCATGGGGATGAATCCATCCACGTTTCATAATGGTATGAAAAATTATGACACTCATTCAATGCCTTGGGTCTATAATCATTTTTCTCATGGTATGCCAAACATGTCTTCACACTTTCCATCCTCTGTGAATCCTAGTTTTGGGTCTGGGGGCATGATGCCTCCTTATTCTCCATTCTTGTTTGGTGGGAGTCATATCCATCAAACAAATATTATGGTAGGAGGTTGGAATATTCCTTCCTACAAATCCACTTTTTCAGGAGAAAGTGTTGAAATGGGTAGTCATTCTACTTACTACACTCTGTCCACCTATCCTTCTTCTACTATGATGGATCCTATGAATGCTTTTCCCATGAAGGAGCTCTGCATGTCCTCTGGTATTCTTTCCAGGAGTCATTCTTATAGTATGGGAAACCCCCTTCATGAGTAACCCTTGTCATGTCTCTTTCTCTTAACAAGCGACTTCCTCAGTGTCGATGCCCTTACACCCCTTTATGAATCAGTATGGAGGAAGAAACTATCTTGTCAGAAAGGGCCATGGTGTATACCATAACCCTTCTTGGCCTGCAATTTCTGAAAAATAGTCTTTCCCGGAACATTGGTATCAATTTCCACAACCAACCACCGCCACAAGCCCAGTCATTGTATGTAACACTGGCATTATATCACCAACCTCTCCTAGTCATGTTAGAGATTGGTCATCAACCTCTACTAGTCATGTTGAAGACCAACAACCAGCCGCTGCAAGTCATGCTTGGGGCACAAATCTAGCCTCTGCAAGTCATACTGGGAACATGTCACCATCCAATGAAATTCATGCTGGGGGAATTCATACGATTGAGAATCCTATATGTGTAAGATGTAAGCCCAAGTTCCTTTGTAGGATTTGCAAAGAAGATCACCTTACTCATTCGTGCCCTACTATTGTTATGGTACCAACAGCGTGGTCCTTACCAGGGGGACCTTTAGGTTCTGATTATTCTTTGGCTTCCCAACCTTCTTTGGTTGATATAGTGGTCATGAAAATGCAATCTTCGGCTAACAACCCTATTCCCTTAGGGGCTAATGCATCTCTTGAGCTTGTTTTCTCGCATCCTGTTCAACCAGCGATCGTGTCGATGCAATGTTCAACCAAAACCACTCCTATTTTTGGGGGTGATGCATTTATTGAACTTTTTATCTCACATCCTATTCAACCAATGGTTGAATACATGGCCACGTTGATGCAATTTTTGGTCAATCCCTCTCTTCTAGTTCTAGTTCTATACCTTCTATACCATGTCCTTAGAATTTATATTTCTATATCTTCTGCACAAGGGATCATTCCACTCTCTTCAAGTACACTCCCTCCAAGTCCTAGGGTGGTTTCTTTTGATTGGAATGATCTTGTAGAGCCTCAACTTACTTCTTCTACACCCTTCCAAATAAGGGGCATTCTTTGATATATTGTAGATAAGGTAACCTCTACAAGTATTGCATCATCCTCAACTTGGAAAGATTTGGGCTTTCCCAAGCTTGTGTTAGCTACCTATGAGTTGTTGGCCTTTCATAGAAATATTGCATGGGAGCCTTGGTATCCCCCATGACATGTCACCTAGAAATCCCCCAAGGAGTCTAATTTAATCTTTTTTCCGACTCATCTAAAAAGCGAAAAGATTGTCAAGTGAATTTGTCTCTTTCACACTCATTAATTTGATTTGAAAGGTCATGAGTCTGATTTAATCTCTTTTCTGACTCATTTCAAACAGATAATTTTTTTTTGAGCGAACTTGTCTCTTTCACACTCGTAAATTAGATTTTAAAGGGCGTTTATTTTGTGCAAGTTTATCCCTTTTTCAAAACAAGTAGACTAAGATTATGAAAAAGGACATTTTTTGGTGTTAAGTTGTACTTGCATCTCATGCCCTTGCTTGCCGTATTGAGCCTATTTCCGGTTCTCTCTTTTGGGTTATAAACCGTTTACCTCAACATTTTTTCATCCTCAACCAAGGAGAGCCTTTTTTATATCCTTCGCAGCTTGACACCCTATACCTAGGAGGGAACATTCCCTCGAGTGTCCATCTCCTGAATGCACCTCCTTCCATTGAGCATAGGTATGTTCCACTACTGGAACTACTTTTTCTTACTTGCGACACTTGTTTCCTCTTCTGTATCATAGAATTCATTTGACTATGAAAAACAGATACGGGCGGGAAGGGAGTATTATCTTATACTGACAGTAGTCGTGTCACCTTTGAACAAAGAACAAAATTTTTGAGTCCACTTGTCGTCATAATTTTGGGTTTAGCATGACCTTAGGAAGTTGAGTTCGCTATAGAGAGTTTACTCCCCCGACTGGTTACTCTTCTAGTCCCTATGGAGAGTATGATTGATGCCTCCTGCATCTCAAGGTTTCATCATTGAGTCTATGTTTTCAGAGTCTTCCATATGTCTCATGCTCTTTTTCAAAGGATGTCTATCAACCTGTGTCGGCCATTCCTAAGAACTCTTGAATTTGCATGTCAGACATAACCTTAGTTTGTCTCAGAATCACATGAATTTGTAGTCATATTGCACACCCTAGTCCTAGTTCCCTCATTGGTAGGTAGCCTTGAACCCAACAATCAAGATTTCATCATTAGTCGTTGACTGGGTGGTTTCCCTTGTGTTCGACGTTAAGACATCTATTCACACATTGGGATTCATGTAGTGTCTTGGATTCCATTATCCCTATTGGTGTTTTCCTCTCCTTTGTCAACATTTTTTCTCATTGACTTCTATTCAGAGGGTCTTTTTCATGTACTGCTTGCACCTGGCACATGCAAAAGATGCACAGGGTCGTTGGTTCATGAACATGTTCTTCATTCAATTTCATCCAAAGCATCAAGCTCCTACTTTGTACCTCGTGCTGAATGATGAGATATTCCTTAATTCTCTCCTTTCACTGGGTCTCCCTTTATCAACATCAGCTCATCTATTCTAGAGATGAGACCTAGAGTCCTATGAGTACCTATAATCTTCCAATCATTAGTGGCAGGTTCTCTCGTCATCGGTAGTTGGGAATACATCAATGTCTTATAATCAATGGATTCTTCGAGTGTTCGACCCCGAATCCTTTATTCACACTTGTAAGAATGCACTCGGTGCCTTGATACCTACTTTCACCATCGGTATGTAGTCTTGCATTTGTTAACACTATACCTCAGTGACCGGTAATCAAATGATGTCTCATTGTGTTCCACCTCAACTCCTTTATTCACACGATGTAGACTTGCACCTTTGGCGGATTGTGTAGAAGACTTGAAGACATTAGTTTATAGTTACATCTTTCCTGAGATGTTACCACCTTTCATTGGACCACTAACTATGTGACTTCAGTGATCACGGGAGATCAGATTGTACTCCATTGTATACATATATCTTCATATTGGTTTTGAGACTAGTTTTATTGGTCCTTTTTCATGACTATGAAAGGCTTTGGCATATAGCACCTTTTTATTGCCTATTCATGGCCATGGACAGTTGTTTGGTATATTTTCACATGGATCTGTAGTGTAATTCAAATTGGCAACCATGTATGCAAAGTTAGTACACATTGTAATGAGTAACTAGTTCTTCCAAGTGGGTCCCCATTACTCCACTTATGGGTTTTATAATGTATTTTAGCCATCACATATACTCCTCTGACCTCACACATCAGGGGGCATCTGTTATAGCAATATTTTCCTCACCCTATGCAATCTTGCATAGAGGGCCTTTTTCCATTTCCCTATGCAGACTAGAAGTTCCCTTTTGCAAATTCCAGAGCTAAAAACATGATTTTTCCACATATACGTTCCCTTCCTATATTACAACATGCATACATGTACATTGCACCATTACAACCCATGTACATCAGGATTTGTGCCCAAAATTAAAAAATGGTGCCGGGTTTGTGTTATCACACTAATTTGCCTTGTGTCTTTAGCCCTTAGTTTCATCTTTTCCTAAACCCCTTGATTTTAATTTTTTACTTTGTCCCCTTTTGAAATTGTGTTTGTTTAGTTCCCCTTGATAAATAAAGTTTAAGACATGACTTATACTTTGATCCTCAAACAAATTTTTGACTTAGGACCATTTTTTCATGAATTATATTTTGATTTCTTTCATGACTTGAAACTAAGATCGACTCAACCCCATGATCATTTTGATTTGACATGCCATATTCCTCACTCATGCCCTTGTATCCTTGCCTTGCTTTCCCTTTTATCCTTTGTTTACTGCCTAATCATTTTTTGAATTGGAGCGTTGCCAACTCATCAAGAGTTTCTGTAGCGCACTCCCTATCCATCATATTCCACCATGATTTGTGGGTACGACACTGATGTCATATCTTCCTTGTTTTTAGTGCCAGGGGTGGTTAGAAGATGCTTTCAAGTTTTCATATTTATGAGATATGATAACGGTTTTTTTATTTTGAAAAAACTCAAATTGTCGTGTTGGGCAAACTACCAGTTTCGACCAGTTGTTAATAATGCTAGCAGGTCTGATGCTAAGGTGGATTCGGAGGCTGAGTTACTCATGAATATTTCCTGAGATGTTTTCGAGGCCTCGAATTATATTTATTCCACAAGTATTCCACTTTTTCCTCCTCTTCACATTAATTTGAAGGATAATTAGAGCTCAGAATCTTAGTAATTATCATGCCTACATAACTGGAGAAGAGCTTTCCTCACACCATCCTATCAGTTTTTCCCTCCTTCCAAACCTACAAACCTCACCATTTGTCTATGAATTCTGATACACCTGCTCACCATTTCCACTGAGATCACAATATCCAAGAAGGTATTATCCTCTTCATGCGCGGTGTGCTACCTAGAGATGCTACTCAAACTACATTGTTTCTCCCTTGCCTCCTCTGACAGTTAAGTCAGGTTGTTTCAACCCAGTTTTTAAAGACCATTACAGGGTATCCTTTCATAATATATTTTTCCTAGTGTTCATACCTGCACACATTCAAGGGATGGATTTATACAACAACTTTTATCTAGCTAGCAACCAATTTGATTTAAATGAAATTATTGTAAAGGTGCAACCTTGTCCGCTTGAGCTTTGACTCTTCAATCCTCCTAGTTATTACCACTCCATATCCCTAAAATCTCCTATCCTAAACTATGGATACTCCTTAGATGAAGAAGTCACACAAGGGAGGTAAGGTGGTTAGAACTGAGCTTGTATTAGAACTGAGTTTGCCTTACATTTTGATGGCCTGAAGACCAAGGTAGGGGACCTATAATTTGAGGTGTCTGAGACCTCTATTTCAGTTGCTACAAGAATCCCTATCACAGGTGAGAGATGGTTTAAAGCCATGGCATTAGATGCAGCCTATGACAAATATTTCCTTAAGCCTGAACATCAAGCTGATAATCTTTCTAAAGGTGTGCCAAGGAATCATCTGATTGAGCAGTTTGACAAGATATTGAGGATCATTTAGAGGTACTTTACGTGTGAAGGGAGGTTCAATACACTATACCAGTACCATAGAAGGCTTCTGATGCATTTAACTAGAAAAATTGAAATTAACATTCCCTATTATTTTCTAGGGAGCATAGGCAAGATGTCAGACAAGGTTCAATCAAAGTCTAAGGTTGTGGATACTAGCATCTTTCATTCTGGATTGATTAGAATGTTGGTTTCTGAAGAGATGGGTAAGAAGGATATCTCATGGGAACATTTCATTATTGCTTCTCGCTTTAAGTTTGATGTAGCAGCTACCCCTCAATCGTAGACAACAAGCCCTTTACCATCCACCAGTGCTGCTAAAGAAGGTACTAGCAAGAAGAGAAAGAGTAGAGTTCTTGTTCAAGATCAAGAGGCCATCAAGGAGGTTGTAAGAAATGATGAGGAGGCTTATCATTCTCCACAGAGAGACCTTTCACCCCGTCCTCCACTAGATCTAGAAGAAGCCCCTTCTTCCACTAAAACTATAGAAAAGAAAGGGAAGAAGCTACGCTTCTCCTCATCTCCTCCAGTAGCCAACATCAAGGTCAAAAATCCTTTCACAATATCATCATATCTTAAAGAGGTTGTTGAATAAAAATCCCTACCAAAAGTCTCTATCCTACAAAAGAAGAAAGATAAGGGCCAAGGCATTGGAAATCTTGTGGAGAAGAAAGGAGAAATCCCTGTATAGAAGAAGAAAGATAAAGGAAAAGGCATCAAGAAGCCTGATGAGATAGACAAAGTAATTCCTATGTAGTAGGAAGAGGGAACCATGAAAAATCCTATTGAGACTATTGACATCACTACTCTACCTGGCAGCCAGATGTTTAAAAGATTAATTAGGAAACTCAGGGATGCTAGGAAGGAGGTGGATCAATTGAAAGCAAAAGCCATGTCTGACATGGTTAAAATGAAATAACTCATGGATGGCTAAAGCCACACTCCTGAACTAGCAAGGTTTGTAGCAAAGAAGGCCCAACCTCTCCATAAGAAGCTCAAAACCCTTTATAGGAAGAAGAAACACTTTCAGTCTCAGAACAGAAAGATCAAAGCAGAGTTGCAACATTTGAAAGATGAAATGGATCAAAGAAACTTGCATGTACTGGTTGAAGCTTCTATTGAAAAGGAGAAACCAAAAACCAAAGAGAGCATAGCTCCAGTGAATAAGCCTACCACTACTAAAGGGAAGAAGCCTGTTGTGCCAAAGGAAAGTCCTCCTTCTCCAAGAAGGAGTGTCAGGTTAATGAAGTAGATGGTGAAAGGTGAGCTCCATTTTTGAAGATGGTCCCTTTTTGCAAAGATAAAAAATTGATGAAACACTAAATCTTCCACCTATACAGGCTTATAATACTTACTTTTCAGAGTTTTGGTTTTTCACAAAGAATTAATCCCTTCAAAAGTAGTAGTGCAGACATTTTGTAGCGCTATGGCGCTACAAAATAGTCTATTTTTAATGTTCCACCAGTTTTCTACCTACAACGCTGTTGAATTGCCTAAGACTAATGGCACTGCTAATACCCGAGGTTGCTACCCATTCTTCACATGTTCAAGTGAAGGTGCTGTGAATTATGATGGCACTACCAAAGTGTTGACAAGATACACAAGCGGGCACTATCGAAATTTTAGCAGAGACTGAATTCTACACAGAGACACACCATGATGGAACTACCAAAATTCGCTACCGAAATTTTGGCAGAGACTGAGTTTTGCATAGAAGACATGAAGGCTTGGTGCTACCTTTTCTACTTTCCTATTTTTTAGGTTGCACTACAAAATCACATGAAATTTGGTGAAGGTGCTACAAAGTGTGCTTCTCAGAACGCTACCAAATGATGCTACCAACTAATACCAGGAATCAAAGAGAGTCGAGCTAGCATCTTTATGAATAGTTGATGATGGAGAGAATTGTAGAGACATCATCTGGTAGCATGATGACAGCTACATGCCCATGAAGGTCACTTGGCAAGCAAGGAGTTGCACACCAAAGAGAGATCAAGTCAGTTCAAATATTGGTTGGATCAGTGACCAACATTTTCCCATTTTATAGCATAAGTTGTTAGTTAAGTTGTTAGATGGAATAACTTCTTAGAGATTTTCATGGGAAGGAGGTGAGCTCGCACCTCTAACTGTTGCCTCCCTTTTTGTTATAAATAGATAGAAGAAATGCTTCAGTAGGTTTGAATGGTTGAGCTAGGCTCCCTTATACTGTAATATTTTGATGAAGTTATAGTGATCTAGTTATGTACTTGATTTGAGACATCTTGGTTAATAGAAATCAACTTTCTTGTTCCAGCTTATTTTCCTCTGATGCTAAAGTGTTCATGATTGAATGATTCACATGAATTGTTGTGGTGATATTATGATGTATGTTTGATTATAATATTATTATAATGTTTCTTTAGTGTCTTTAAACTTTTAACTCAAGAAGATCTCGTGTTAGAGTTTTTCTTCCTTAGGTTGTTTGCAGACCTGATGTTTATAACAACCTCTACATTCCTCTCACTAAATTCTTCCTTCTGTTCACATTTACTCCTTCTTATTGATTGAAGTTAGCCAAGACCTTGATTTCTCATGCATGCTAGCCCTAAGTTTTGAGTTGGAACATTATCATCTTGAGTCTTATCCATTTGACCCCTCAAAACTATTTTACATTTACATATAACCTAATGGGCACTGGGCTTGCCTTCCATGCAATCTAAAGGTGATTCCTAGTGCTAACATTCTTGGCACCGTTGTCAGGGAACGATTTGAAGACATTTCCCTGGGATTGAATGACAAATCTTACTAGTTCTGAAGGTGCATTGGAACTTAGTATCTTGAAGATTGCAAATTGCACCTGGCGACTCCATTGTTTCAGATTTGGCGCTAAAGGCAGACATACGAGATCAAATCCATAGCTACCTTTGGTTCAACCTGAGGCTGACCCAAAGAAGCTAATCAAGAAGGGAAAACATTCTCAAGAAATTTTTTCTACTACTGCTACAAGTTCTTCTGGTCAGTTGTCATATTCCACTCTTAATACTCTAGTCGTTATATCAAGTAATCCTTCTTTACCTTCTACTAAAGTATCGAAGAATCTTGATTTTCAAAAGTTTCATATTGAATACTCCTCTTTTGAAACTAATTTGAAAGAAGAAATATTTGAAATTGTTTCTTCCCCTGACATTGTAAAGTGGTTCAATCTTGAGAGTCTTGAAGATTTTCCTACTTTAGGATTTTCTACCCCTCCTCCTGTTAAAATTTCTGCTGCCAAAGAAGAGGAAATTTCATCCCATTTACAGACTTTATCATATTCTTCCAAGACTCAGCCTTCTACTGAGAAAACTGAAATTTCCCCTTCATATATTCCTTTTTCTCCTAGACTACACACAGTCAAATCCCCTTCTCCTCCTTGTTCACCAAGAGTTCAAAACCCAATGGTAGTTGCTAACCCCCCTGCAAATAGGATGGATGCCATAGTGGCTACAAGATGTGCCCCTCTTTAGTGAATTCTCTCCCTCCTGGAGATTATTTAAAATACATTCCCAAATTCACGGGAGAAGAAGATATAACCGCTGAAGAACATCTTGCTACCTTCTACAGTTATGCAGACAATCAAAACATTGAGAATGAGGATGTGTGGATGAGAGTCTGCATCGAAAGCCTTTCTGGTGAGGCTAGGAATTGGTTTAGGGGTTTGTCCCCTAGATCTATTACTAGGATTGAGGCATTAGACAATGCCTTTTTGAGACACCGAGGAGACAAAAAGGACTTTTTGTATTATATAACGGAATTTGGACCCTTAAAGGAGGAAAGAGGGAGAATCTATCTCTGACTTCTCTAAAAGATTCAACAAGATGTATAATAAGGTTGCTACTGAGATAAAGCCAACAAAAACCTCCACTAAAATCACTTACGCTAGTGCCTTTGACCCCAAGTTTTGCCTTTTACTCAGAGAAAGAAGATCAGCCTCCTTAGTTCATATGCAAGATGCAGCCTTGGAGGTAGAATCCAATATAGTGGCATCTGATAAAGTTAGGGGGAAATATGATAGGGATAGGAGAAAAACAAAGCTAAAGATTCAACTTCTGACTCCGTTGTTGTCCATTCTCAAGTATATGAGCTAACCAAATCAGAAAAATCCCTCTCTACTGAGATTGAGAAGTTAAAATTGGAAGGAAAATAGACATATAGAAATCATCAAAATGCTAATAATAGAGGTAACTTTAGGAGACCCAACAATACTCCCCAAATCCTTCCAAGGGACCCTATAAACAAAGATAGAGAGGACCAAAGGGTACAAACTCCTTTATAGAACAATCTTTTTGTTGATGAAGAAGGAGAGGAAGAAGAAGTTGATCTTGAGATTCATTGCTTAGGTGACACATCGCCATCCCCTCACTTAACTCAATCTGCATATGAAAAATCATTGATGGACATTCAAATCAATGAATTAAGTAAGGGAGAGAGAGCCAAAGAAGGTCCTTCTAGATATAATCTAAGATCCAAAAAGAATGAGGAAAAAAATGATGCTTCTAATCAGCCAACCCAAAAGGAAAACTCTGCCAAAGTTGTGACAGTTGGAAGCACAAAAAAAGAAATTCAATGCCCCCGAGTATTGATCAGAAATCCTACCCCTGAGGCTAAAAAGATCTTGGAATCCTCACCTCCTTTCTGTTTTGAAAATGAGATCCAAAAAATCAATATTCCGGTACCTTTTTTGGAATTTATAAAAATGAAGAATTTAAAAAATATCTCTCCAAAATGCTACAGCCTGAATCTTCTCCAAATGCCATTGATTTAGTAAATCTGCAAGATGAAAAACCAACAGTCATTTTATTCCCTTTGATAGAAGATATAGATGATTCATCCCCTCCCTTATATACCTCACTAAATATACATGATAAGGTGCTGCATAATTGTCTGATGGATTCAGGGGCATCACACAATATCATGCCAAAAATTGTTGTGGATGAACTGGGATTGGAAGTCACAAAGACCTATCATGACTTATATTCTTTTCACTCTAGGAAAGTGAAATGCTTGTGTTGGGTTATGAAAAAGGTATAAATATTTTCCTTTTTTGCATAGTTCATGATATAATCTTGATTGACTTTTCAGTTAGTTAAGGATAAATAGGTAGAAAATGATTAATAGGTCTCTTAGAGTTATTATTGAAGTTTTATTAAATAGATTCTAAATTACGATTGGAATTGTTTGATTTTGTTGTAGATTTGGATAAATAACTGTCAAGCCAGAGATAGCCAAAGAGATCTTGGATATGCGCAAGCTATTGGAGGTTGAAGACTTTTAGGTGCAAAGTAGTTTCGAATATAATCAATTTTCTATGGTGTAACTTTATAATAGTAAACAAATCCTGAGGATCTTTCGATCTTCAGGAGAGCTTGATTTACCTAGATTATTGTAATATATAAGAGGGTAATAGATCCAGAAAGGAGATAGAAAAATCACATTCAAGTATTCATAACTCAGAATTGCTTTGCACAAGAAGTTTTTGTAAATGTTTTACCAGCTATGGAATCAATGAAAGTTTTGAACATTTTTACCATTTCTGCGTTCTGAGTTTCTTGTAGAAGTACTTTTGAAGATCGAGGGCCCAGTCTGAAGGAGTTACTGTCTCGTTCTGTAATTGTATCAGTTTGAAGTTTCATTTCTATTTTGTAATTCAAATCTCTTTCACAAATAGATAAGATGAATGCATAAGTGTGTTAATGATTTTATGTTGTTTGCATACAAAAGATAGATATTTCCCTCAATATTAATGATTTCCATTCGGATTTCCATTTCTGTAGTTTTTTTCTTGATAGTTCCTCACATTTTCATACGCATTGTTCCTTTTCCTTAGATTTACAATTGTTGTTCCTTTCAATTAGATTATGATTGTTGTTCCTTTCGATTAAAGTTACGATTGTTGTTCCTTTCGTTAAAGTTACATTAGTTGTCCCTTTCAACTAGATTACAATCGTTGTTTCTCTCCATAGATAGAGTAATTTGCTATTTCCTTTCCAGTAATTAGAATTCATAGTTGATAGTTAATTTTGCAAGTCTTTACTTAGATTCAATTATTTCTTTTTAGTTAAGTGAATTCAATAGATTAATTAGTTCCTTTTCATTCTACAACATTTTAGTAATTGGATTTCAATTCCGTTAGTTCTCAGAATCTTTAGTGAACATTTGAGGAACTTGATTGTTGATAAACTTAAATTTGGTTTAGCTACATGATTTTAGCCTTCACAAGCTACCTGCATAGACTTTGTTGATATTCTTGAGATAAAAGATGAATCTCTGTGTTGATAAATTAATGTTAAACTAATGTTGTCTCTCTAGAGGACCAGGTATTGAAGACGGAAGGTAAGAACCTACGCAGGCAATAAGTAAGATGCTTATGCCAATGCTTACCTCCAGTTGACACTTAAGAGGTTTCATAAGTGTTTCTTTTGTTGAATTTCTTTTGTTGTTGTGTGAAGTGTGTATGAATAGAAAGAAGGATCTTGAAAAACCAAAACCCCCACCAAAAACTACCAAAGCACAGGGTTTGGTGATCCCTGGGAGAAGCATTTTTATAGACGAGATCATCAGAAAAGGTAAATCTCATGCTTCGGTTGGACCTAGGAAAGGACCTACCTGAATCCCTTAGGCAGTAGTTTCACCAAGTATGGCCCATGCTGAGATTCATATAAAAATTGAAGGGACTGAGTAGAGCTTTCAGAGCACAGATATTCCACCCCTCAACCCTTTAGAAGAGGAAAACACTAATAATCTAGAGGAAGGAGTAGGGGAAACTAGTTGGGTTGCCAAGGAGGACCCACCATCACCACCTGATCCCGAGTCTCCTTTGAAAGAAGAAGACATACCCAAAGTCCTAGATAAAGGGAGTGTAATAAAATCTCTTAGAGGACCAAATAATTAACCATTTCGAATAGAATACCTGGATCAAGAACTTCTTGAAATTTTTTGGCACATTTTTTATCAAATGGCACAACCAAATCAACAACGACCCCATACCTCCACACTGGAATATCCAATAGTTGATCCAATTGCCAATGCTCCCATGAAAGGAATCCCCCTACAAAACTTGCCAACCTTCCATGGATTGATTTCAGAAGACCCAGACGCATTCCTATTTGAATTTGATGTCCTATGTAAAGGGTATGATTACACCTATGAACCCCAAAAAATAAAACTGTTCCCCTCTAACTTGAAGGGAGCATCCCTACACTGGTTTATGGGATTGGGAGGTGGAACCATTAATTCGTGGGTCTAGATGAAACAAGCCTTATTATTAAAATATCAGGATTATTGTAGAACCAGAGACCTAAAAGATGAAATCTTTCAAATGACTACAAAAGAAAATGAATCATTAGAAGAATATGTTGAGAGATTTCAGTATAACTTTCAAAGATCACTCTATGGTACATTACTGGGTGAAGTACTCAAAGCAACTTTGATTAAGGCATGAAAGATGAATGGGTAGAAACATTGAATCTAATTGGGAGGGGTGACATTTATCAGGAAACTTATGAAAACATCGTTCTATTGTGTATCAGGTGCTCATGAGAAAGTACATGGACTAGGTCAGGAATGCGGACGTCCCTCACAAGAAATACCAATATTACCAGTAGGAGTGTTACGCGAGCCAAAGTTGGTAATCTCTTAAAAAATTTCAAAACAGATATTCTGAGCACTCTGACTACACAATTGGATGTATTGTAGGCCAAAGAAAAAAAGGTAGAAGTAGACCAGACCTTGGCTATATTTTTCCACAGGTGTAGAAAGAAACATGGTCCAAGGGAATGCGCTTTGGATGTAGTTCGGGTTTGCGCTATTTGTGCCAAGGACCATGACACAGACCAATGCCCATCACTCCCTAGATTGAAATTTATATTCAAAGAAGCGGAAGAGGAAACATAACCATTATATATGATGGCTCAGTGCTGTCAGTGGCAGCCTCGGCCTCAAAATACACTATAGGACCCTTCCTCTTTCTTTTCTGGACAGTATAATCAACAACAAAATTCTGGCAGCACATGGCAGGGTCAGCCATTTACTAATTAGAATTGGCAGCCCTAGCAGTACCCACCTGCAAATCCCACTTGGCCAAACTAGCCCACTACAAACCCCAACTAGCAAAATCAACCAACTACAAGTTCCAATTGGCCTAATTTGCAATACCACACCTCATCCTGGAAAAAATCGAATAATACCTACCCTTCACAATGGCCTAACTCATCTGCCCAAAACCCAAATTGGAACTAGAATTGGTAGCACTCCATGGGGATGAATAACCAACCCATGGGGATGGCCTCTCAAACCCAACCCTCATTACAAGCCCCACTCCAATTTCTCCAGAACCTCCAATAACAATTGCACCCTCAATTACCAGCCCAACCCCACCCAAATCCTAATAATAGGCTAGCTCAGCTCATCTAGATTATGGAAAGTGGAGAAGGGGAAACCAATTCAGTAGGGTGCAATGAACTCTGGTTGAGATCGGGGCATATAATCTCTCTTGAACAAAATGACGTTTCCCAAGAGCAGAAGAATGAAAAACAACCAACGATAATACCCTCGACTATGGTAATAATGGAAGAAATCGAGTAAGTGGGTAACAAAGTCGAATCACAGGAATTTGATAAGGATGTAACTCCCTCCCCTCCATTCCCCAAAAGATTGATGATAGCGAAACCCACCATATATCCTAACTTTAACATTGCAGGGGAACTCAAGAATTTATACATCAAAATTCCACTCCTACAAGCTCTGCAAGACATACCGATCTATGCAAAGACAATCAAAGAGCTATGTGGGAGGAAGCCCATCAAAAAAATAAAAAATTGATCATCAACCATTCATGTAGTGGGAACCTTATCTGATCTAATTTTGGGTAGAGAAGAACTAGTCAAATATGCATATCCAGGGAACCCCATAGTAACAATTCAGATTCAGGGTTGTTCCTTTCCAAATACACTAGTTGATTTGGGCGCGGCCATCAATATCCTAACTATGGAAACCTGCAATACCCTGGGTTTTGACTCTTTTTACCCAACCTTGATTATGTTACAACTGGCTGATCAATCAGTGGTCAAACCACTCGGCACACTACATGATATAGAAACCTTAGTTGACTCTTGGGAATATCCAGTAGATTTTCTCATCATCAACCCAAGAACTGGACTCGAAGGGAATCCATTGATACTAGGCAGACCATGGCTCACAATAGCTGATGCGTACATAGGATGTCGATCGGGTAAAATGACAATTTCTAGGGGAGGTGTCACAAGGAATGTCATCTTATATCCTCTAGCCAAACCTAGTACAATGATCGTATATCCTCAATTTCCACCACCACGATATCCAGAGAAGGATCTGCGTGCCCCTCTGACGATGGAAGAAGATCTCAGACTCAAGAATCAACTAGAGGATGATGTAATCAGTGGATTTATTAACAACCCAACCACTGTGAGTAAACCAACATGCCAAATGCTCCAAGTTGTTCTTTACTGTGAAGCACAGGGAGACCCACTAGAAGATTTAATGGAACAACAAATCCCAACTACCGTTGTTCATAACAACAAATTCGTTGCGATCGCGCTAGGGAAGTTTCTGAACATTAATGCCAATATAGAAGAGAAACAACAACAAAATCTAATTCAAGTCCTCTCTAAATACCAGCAAGCTTTTGCCTGGGAGTATTTTGATATGAAAGGTATTGATCCACAACTCTGCACACACCACATTTATATTTAGAAAGATTCTTGACCTATCCGACGGCCGTAGAGAAGACTAAATCCCCACCTTAGGGATATTGTTAAAGAAAAACTACAAAAGCTATTGGACATAGATTTTATATACCCTTTCTTAGATAGTCAATGGGTTTCCCCATTAGTGATCATCCCCAAGAAAAATAGGAAGTGGCAAATCTGTGTTGATTACAGGGAACTTAACAAAGCCACTCAAAAAGACCACTTTCCATTACCCTTCATCGAAAAGGTCTTGGATACCTTGGCAGGGAAGAAATTATTCTCTTTCCTAGATGATTTCAGTGGCTACAATCAGATCCAGATTACCCCAGAAGATCAATATAAAACGACATTCACATGTCCCTGGGGTACCTTTGCATACAGAGTATTTCCCTTCAGTCTTTGTAATGCCCCAGCCACATTCCAAAGGGCCATTCTGAGCATATTCAATAATCTGATTAGCGAAGGGATTGAGGTCTACATGGATGATTTCACTCTGTATGGCGATGACTTTCATCAAGCCTTGAATAATCTAGAGAAGGTATTAGAGCAGTGCATCACTACCAGGTTATGTTTAAGCCACGAAAAATGTCACATGATGATGACAAAAGGTGTCATATTAGGGCATTACATTTCTGCAGATGGAATTAGAGTAGATCCAGCAAAAATCGAGGTAATCCTTAATCTACCTACTCCACACACACAAACTGAGGTACGTAGTTTCCTTGGTGCTTTAGGATACTATCGCAGATTTATGGAAAAATTTGCAAAAGCCACTGCACCTTTACATGCTTTGAATGGTAATGTAGAATTCCAGTGGTCTGACAAATGTGATGTGGCTTTTGTAGGACTCAAGAAATTGATCTCAACAGTGCCGATGTTGAGGGGACCAAATTGGAAAATACCATTTCAAATCTCCATCGATACCTCAGACATTGCCATAGGCGTTGTTCTTGGACAAGAAGAAGACAAGAAACCCTACACCATTTATTTCATTAGCAAGAATCTTACTCCAGCTGAACTTAATTATACAGTAACAGAAAAATAATTTTTAGTTGTTATCCATGCCATCAATAAATTTCGTCATTATATAACAAGCTATCCAGTTATTCTGTATACTTATCATTCTGCTATTAGATATCTAGCTAATAAACCAATTACTAATGGATGGGTCACTCGATGGTTATTATTATTGCAGGAATTTGATATCGCCATCAAAGATCGATCCGGAAGAGAAAATATTGTCGCAGACTTCCTATCCTGCATACCAAAAACAGACGACTCATTAACAGTTGAGGATCAATTTCCAGATGAGCATTTGTTTGTCGTCACCACAAAACCACCTTGGTACACTGATGTAGCAAATTATTTGGTAGTGGGAAGATTACCGACACATTTATCATCAAGGGAAAGAAGACTGATCATCCAGCGTAGCGCACGATTCACTTGGATCAATGGATAACTCTTCCACACAGGAGCTAATCTCCAGATCTAGCGATGCGTACAAGATGATGAAATCTATGACATACTGAAGGAAGGACATGATGAGCCCTATGGGGGGAATTTTTCAGACTGCAGGAATAGACACAAAATCTTACAGATGGGTTATTATTGGCCCTCAATATTCAAAGATGTGAAGAAATACATCCAGACCTGCGACAGTTGTCAGCTGATGGGGAAACTAGGTCGGACTGATGAAATTCCCTTGAAAGCACAAATAGTCATAGAACCATATGAAATATGGGCACTAAACTTCGTCTGCCCCTTCAATCAAAATTCAAATCAAAAGGTCTATATTCTTGTTGCAACGGAGTACATGACCAAATGGGTAGAAGCAGAAGCTTTACCAAATGCAACAGAAGAAGTATTCATCAAATTTCTTTTCAAATTGTTTGTACGGTATGGACTACCCAGAGAAGTAATCATTGATGGAGGGTCATAATTTACAGGCCATAGAATCACTGCCACCTTGGACAACTATCACATTAAGAAAAAATTTACTTCTCCATACCACCCACAGGCAAACGGGCAAGTAGAAAGCACCAATAAGGTCCTAGAGGCAATCCTGAAAAAGACTATCTCAACAAATCGATAGAACTGGGATACTGAGCTCCCAAATTCCTTATGGGATTATCGTACAACCTGGCATAACACCACTGGCTACTCTCCTTACCACCTAGTCTATGGTAAAGAACCCATCTTCCTAATTGAATTCGAGATCAAGACCCTGAGGATGGCCCAGGAAATTGGACTAGATCTTATAGAAGCACATAAATGATGCCTTCAGTGACTCAACGAATTGGATGAAGCACAATTGTCTACTGTGGAGCACAAAACTATTATTTAGCAATAGAAATCGACCTGGCACGACAAGCATATCAAGAAGAAATCATTCAAGAAAGGCAATTGGGCGCTTCTCTATGATTCCGGATTTTAGGACTTTCCTGGAAAATTACAGATACGGTGGCTAGGGCCATATGAAATTAATGAAGTCCATGATAATGGCACGGTTAATTTGAGCACCATCGATGGGTCTATATCTCCCTTTCTGGTCAATCGACACCGGCTACGAATTTACCACCAGCCACCTTCAAAAGATTCTTTTTATAAAGAAGTAAGTAAAGACCCTACAGTGCATATTCTGGCTGGCTGGGAAGGTAACTCAGCCACACCAACTCCATAAATGATGAATTATGTTGATACTGTACATATTGTATATAGTTTTTATAGATCTAATTGAGTGGTCAGTTTTTCTTTGTTTTATGAAAAGTCACTCAAGAAACGGGAATCATGACAGATAACTATAATTAGCACCCTTTTCTGATCCATACTCCTGTTTTGTCTTATCACACAGATTCTGTCTTTCACAGAAAAATGAATATGTCATGTTCCGTAGAAGAGGTTGGGAAACTATAATGAACTCATGACAATAAAAGACTATCCAATGTTCAATTTTGAAATAAACAAACCCATAACAATTGAATGAATTTAGTTGATGAGTAATCAACCTCAAATTCAAGCAAAAATACATTTTCATGAGGATTTTTTCCAAAATTTCCTATTTCACGCGCGCTTGCTATTCCTTTGAATGGAACAATTGTTGTTTCTTTCACACGCTTTCTATTCCTTTGAATGGAAAAACTATTGTTCCTTCCGCACGCTTATCGTTCTTTTCACGTGCTTGTTGTTCCTTTGAACGAAACAACTGTTGTTACTTTCGCACACTTGTTGTTTCCTTTTGAAAGGAACAATTGTTGTTCCTTCCGTGCGCTTGTTGTTATTTTCGTGCGTTTGTTATTCCTTTTGAAAGAAACAACCATCGTTCCCTTCACGTGCTTGTTGTCCCTCTGAGTATTGATGTTGTTCATTTTTTTGTTCCTTCCCTTCATTACTGTTGAAACGCTATCCATTCCTTCGTATTGTGGATTTCACCAAATAATTTTCACCAGCACTATTTCTAATCATCATCAAGCAATCTGTCATTATTTTGTGGATTATCCCCCACACCTTATCAAATTGTTTGTGGATTAATCTCTTCAAAATATCTTAAACCTTGTTCATAATCGATAACCACCATAATTTGTTTCTTTTCCCTATATACATTCAGATATACCTGAATGATATTTTGCCTTTATATTATAAGGAGTCTTAAGCACACTTTTACTTGGTATCTTTACACTTCCTTACATCATCTCTTACTCTTAAGGAGTAGATGAGCCTCCCTTAAAAAAATTAAAAAAATAACAAAGCAATACAAATATTTTTTTCCCACAAAGAATAGGGGGTCTCATCATGAGCCAACCTACCATGATCATATGATACTAAGGTAAGTTACATTCCCACTATGGCTACCACACCAGGGCAATGGCCTTTGACTTTTTTCTTTTGTCAAAGGACAAGAGGTCTCATCACGAGCTGGCTTGTTCACTTAAGTTACAATCTAGTGAGTGGCTTTATCATCATCTGGCTACCAAACTGGGATAATGGTCTTCTTGGGAAAATACAATTCAAATATTTATTAAGGAAAAATAAAAATGAATAAAGATAAGCAACTAAATGTTTCCCACAAAGAATAGGGGGTCTTATCACGATCCAACCTACCACGATCATAGGATACTAATGTAAGTGACATTCCCACTATGGCTACCACACCAGGGAAATGACCTTTGACACTTTCATTTGTCAAAGGACAAGAGGTCTCATCACGAGTTGGCTTGTTCACTTAAGTTACAATCTAGTGAGTAGAATTATCATCATTTGGCTACCAAACCAGGATAATGGTCATTTTTGGGAAAAGACGTTTCAAATGTTTATTAAGGATACAGGCTCATCTATGGGTAAATAGGCAACCCTGTCAAGGCTATGGACGCCTACTAGCAATAGTGGCTCTGCCTGTGGTATGGAAGATTATCTAAAAAATACCAAGTTTCTGCATGTCTCTAGAGTTCCTTTACTCAAATAATGAGGCTATCATATCAGTTATATTCAATAACTCAGAAAAGTAACAATATTATGATATGTGGAATATATTTTTTTTTAAATGAACAGATTTAATTTATTTTGGTTTATTTATCCATAAAACATTTTTGAACATAGGGTAATAAATTTGAAATTTCCACGAAAAAGTACTATCATTTAAATGATTTTGATTGAAAGTGTTTTTGAAAATTATACATGATTAGTCCCCATCAGCGGTGTTAGCACAATCATTACCTCTCACCGGAAAATAGCTACACTCATTACTTTCACCTATGCTGATGATCAAGGATGACCTCTACATTAATGAGGGGAGTGGATGCTCGACACACTTTCCAATAATATGTAATTATTGTAATAAATGAGAAACCCACGTCTTTATACACTTGCCATCACTGATATTTTCTATTTTTAGTAACTGTTTCTCCAAGTTGTTCTAACCAAATTTTCAAACAGGAACGACGGTCATTCTTTCTTTTTTCATAGAGATATGGGTGGCCGAAGCGTGCGTAGGGAGATGAAATTACTACAGGTTACAGAATAGGCAAGAGAAATCCTACACCGTCTGGGGTGGACCGAGTACTTCAACTATTTGCAAGGATATGACACGAATGTCATGCTTGAATTCTTTCAAAATATGCAAGGACAAATCTCTATGGTGCAAGGCATACGAATCTCAGTTACCTCGGAAATCTTAGCAGAGGTCACAGGCTTCCCTAACACGAGCATTCAGTGGACAGGAAGATACACAATGTTGAAGGAAGTTGTGGAATCTTTCACAGACCCCGGGGAAGAATTGGATAAAAAAGGAAAGGGACTTAATCCAAGTACCCTCAGTGAACCATGGAAGGAAGTGGCAGGGATAATTTAGCAGTACATCACCTGTGATGGACAATACGACATAATTTGACCTCGCCATATCAAATTGCTAGCAGCCTTAAAGCAACGGTTAGTACTTAATTTACCTTTCTTTCTGAATGCCATATTACATGAGGTTTCCTTAAGAACAGAGAAGTCCAAGGATCATGTTACTGTTATCATCCACCATAGATTAGTTAAACTGATAATGAATAAAGCACTGAGTCAAACTTAGTTGACTTGGGAGAATATTATTGAGGCCAACAGACCTCTACAACTAGAGCAACCTGAATTATGCCATGAAAACCCACCACATGAAGTTGAAGATAGATAGGTAGAGGTGACTACCACCCAAAGAGAAATTCCATTTCCTCAAACCGAAGCTGAGGTAGACCCTGCCCAAATCACTGAGGCCCAGAACTCACAGACACATGCATTAATGAAAAAGAGGAAGAGAACAATGGCTACTCCTAAATCCATCACTAGGACAAGGAGGAGAAGCATACGAATTCAGGGAACAACTGAAGAAATTCAGGATGCAACAAAACACCCCTGAAGAACTTCATAATTTCACAAAATAGTCTCTACAAGAAAATGTTCAAGAAATTGAGCAAGCAAAGCAAACCTCACAAAAGAATGATTAGGAAGACACCCAACCTTCATTAGAGCATCTGACAGAACAATTTCTGAAGAGCTATGAGGTAGAAGTAGCTCAGTTTTTGGGGAGCTTAGGAACCTCAATGGACAGAGGCAAAAATAATCTGAAAAAAGGCCCAGAACAAGCCTCCTCTTCAAAACCAACTGAAGATTTTCCTGATATTGAAATGTCTTTCCCAGATGACACAACATAGGAAGAATGTCTTTTTGAAATGAGAAACCCTCT
Organism: Picea engelmannii; assembly: GCA_009831015.1. NCBI lineage: Eukaryota > Viridiplantae > Streptophyta > Pinopsida > Pinales > Pinaceae > Picea > Picea engelmannii. The sequence continues at coordinate 714,462 of ML788094.1, forward strand.
TGGACAGACAGAGCACTTGGAAGGAATAGAGGAACAACCATCTGCTGGCTGGAATGAAGAAGCACTTGAGACCTCTCATGAATAGAAATCAACCAAGAGCCATAAGAAAATTAGAAAGTTAAAGAAAGAAAACAAACTATTGAAGAAAAAGGCTAAGAAGGCTGAAGTATTAAAGAAAAAGGTGGGTAAACTCAAGGAGATCATTAAGGAATTGAGGAAACAACTAGAACTAGCAGATAAGGCCCACAGAAGAAAGAAAAACAAAAGGGGCAGAGTGCAAGGAATAAACCCTCTTCCTAAAGAAGAAATTAGTACAAATTCTATGGGGATACAGACAGACCCTGAGGAAATACTAGTAGAAGAAGCAGTAGCTCAGAATGAGGATGTAATTCCTTTAGAAACACAAGAGATAGTGACAAAAATAATTGATGTTGAGGTACAGACATATACCCCAGTTTTAGAGGAAACAACTCAACTCCTTGAGCAGAATGCTACCACTTAGGAGATTGGAGGAAGAATTTATGCAGTCTCAACAAACCCTGATTCAAAATAGAAATGAATTACTGACTATGAAAGAGCATCAAGCATTCTAGTCCTAGGAACAAAGTGCTATTATGGATAGACTGGAAGAAGAGCTTACACGGACCCAACAAGAATTAACTCAATCCAGAGAGGAAATGAACGTTATGAACAAATATCAAGCATTCCAATTTCAGGCACATGGTGCCACCATTGATAAGCTAAAGGAAGAGTTGGGACAAGCCCAACAAGCATTGGCTCAACACCAAGATGAGATGGTCACTAGGGATGAATATCAAAAGGTTGTTAAACAACTAAAGGACATGTCATCAACAAAAAGTGAGACTTATGTTCAGCTCACTAGAGCCCAAGGGAAGGTAAAAAAGGTACAAACCCAATTAGAAAAAGCTTTGGATCAAATCAAAGACATCTGTGATGTCTACTCTGATGCCATCAATTGCAGAGCCCCTACCACTAATTATACATTATTCTTGCTGGAACAGTATCTATTGTTGAGAGTGAAGGCCATCAGAGTAGGTAAACCCATTTCATTTGCCACTGTACCTGAGTTTATTTCATGTTTTAGAGATCAGGAAGAGAAGGTATAATACCTTCTGTGTGAATTATACTTCCACAATTTCATTTTGGAAGAAGACATAAGAGATAACCCTGGTCCCTTCATAGGGGACATACAGTTCCAGGCATTCCTATCATTTACTAAGAACCAGGTTAGATGGGGTTAAGGTCACAAATATTCATGAAGAGGGAAACTGGGTTAGATCTTTGGATCAAAGGAGAGCCTCCAAAGTCCTTTCTAGCCATTATGTGACATAGGACCTTCATGAAAAGGGAGGGGGTCGCAAACTCATTATCCCCTATCCATCTACAGGTCATACACTTAGGCATCACATGTTTTAGAGAACTCAAAGAAGAAGCTCTTGTTGCTTCTAAGGTAATATGGGATGCATCCTCCAATGAGGTTAAAAGTAGGGAGCCCTTTGGGTATATGAATTTTTTTGCAGCGACCTTCAGAGTAGAAAAGTATTCTAGACTGCTCTAGGAGGAAGGGCCTGCTTGGATTGGGTGTAGGTATAACCCCCCTCTCATCTGGTTTCCTCTATAAAGTTACCAGAGGGATTATCAAATTAATAAAAAGAGGCAGGACGCCGCTTTTAAAAAATCAAAAGAAACAATGGTTTCAGGAGACCTGGTGAACCAACTTCTCCTCCCTACAGTATAACTGCTTTACATGTAAGATCTCTCAGCTTGCATGAAGACATGCAAGAAGTTAAGCTGCTGGGTATGTTGGGTTATGAAAAAGGTATAAATATCTTCCTTTTTTCCACAGTTCATGATATAATATTGATTGACATTTCAGTTAGTTAAGGGTAAATAGGTAGAAAATGATTAATATGTATCTTAGAGTTATTATTGAAGTTTTATTAAATAGATTCTAAATTATGATTGGAATTGTTTGATTTTGTTGCAGATTTGGATAAATAACTGTCAAGCCCGAGATAGCCAAAGAGATCTTGGATATGCACAATCTATTGGAGGTTGAGGACTTTTAGGCACAAAGAAGTTTCGAAGATAATCGATTTTCTATGTTGTAACTTTATAATAGTAAATCAATCGTGAGGATCTTTCGATCCTCAAGATAGCTTGATTTACCTAGATTATTGTAATATATAAGAAGGTAATAGATCTAGAAAGGAGATAGAAAAATCGCATTCAAGTATTTAGAACTCAGAATTGCTCTGCACAAGAAGTTTTTGTAAATTCTTTACCAGCTATGGAATCAATGAAATTTTTGAGCGTTTTTACCATTTCTCATAGCAGTACTTCTGAAGACCAAGGGCCCAGTCTGAAGGAGTTACTGTCTCGTTCTGTAATTGTATCAGTTTGAAGTTTGATTTATGTTTTGTAATTCAAATCTCTTTCACAAATAGCTAAGATGAGTGCATAAGTGTGTTAATGATTTTATGTTGTTTGCGTGTAGAAGATAGATATTTCCCTCAATATTAATGATTGCCATTCAGATTTCCATTTCTGTAGTTTGTTGCTTGACAGTTCCTCACATTTTCATACGCGTTGTTCCTTTTCCTTAGATTTACAACTGTTGTTCCTTTCAATTAGATTATGATTGTTGTTCCTTTCGGTTAAAGTTACGATTGTTGTTCCTTTCGCTAAAGTTACATTAGATGTCCCTTTTGACTAGATTACAATCGTTGTTTCTTTCCATAGATAGAGTAATTCACTATTTCCTTTCCAGTAATTAGAATTCATAGTTGATAGTTAATTCTGCAAGTCTTTACTTAGATTCAATTATTTCTTTTTAGTTAAGTGAATTCAATAGATTAATTAGTTCCTTTTCATTCTACAACATTTTAGTAATCAGATTTCAATTCCATTAGTTCTCAGAATCTTTAGTGAACATTTGAGGAACTTGATTGTTGGTAAACTTAGATTTGGTTTAGCTACACGATTTTAGCCTTCACAAGCTACCTGCATAGACTTTGCTAATATTCTTGAGATAAAAGACAAATTTTTGGGTTGATAAATTAATGTTAAACTAAGGTTGTTTTTAGGACACCTTTAGACCCCAACAGCCTGGGGGTCATTAAGGATATGGTTGTGACCTTATTTCAGCTTCCCATGAAAAACATAGTCATGGATATCATGGTGGTTGATGTTCCTCCCAAGTTTGGCATGGTCTTGTCAAGATCTTGGATAAAAATACTTGGGGGAATCTTGCAGATGGATCTCTCATATGCTACCATTCTTGTGTTTGGGAGGGAGCATAGAAGAATTTAAAGGGAAGCTCAATTTGCTTACATCATTAGTGATGAAGCAAACCCCACTAATAATCATGTTTTTGCTTTTGATACTGATTTGGGATCTAGCATTTTGCAGCTCACTGATGCTCCTGAAACTCGTCTTGAAATCAGAAAATAGTCTGTTACCTTTTGTGAGGAGCCTCCTCTAACCACCTCTGTTTGGAAGATGTTATTTGATCGAGCCTCTTCTAAGGAAGGTTCTAGTGCTAGAGTGGTCTTTGTCTCACCAGCTCAAGAGACTATATCTTTGTCATACAAACTAGAATTTGAAACTACTAATAATGTGGCAGAGTATGAAGCTCTTGTCTTGGGATTGAGGGCAGCAAAATACATGGAGATTAAAAATTTATCAGTATTTGGGGATGCTGAATTAATCATCCATCAGATCAAAAATATTTGCCAAACTAAGCACTCTAGGCTCAGATCTTATAGGAACAAAGTATCGGACCTAGTGGAAAAGTTTTTCTCAGAATTCAACATCTCATTTATTCCACGAGAAGAGAATTCCATGGTTGATTATTTGTCTATATCAACAATCAATTTCAGGGTACCCTTACCACCTAAATTCAAGTATGATGTAGAATTCAAATACAGGCCTTCTATACCGGACAATGTCAAATATTGGAAGGTGTTTGAAGATGATCTTGAACTTAAAAAATTCCCCGAGATTGTTGATGAGTTTTCTGCATTACACATTGATCAGGATCATGATTTTGAAATTAATCCTCATGTTGATGTTTTCCTTAACAAAATTTCTAATCATCATATTGTGCAGCTACCTAGAAACCACATTCTGAAAGGACTAGTTCCTTTGGAAATATTATTTGACGGAAATGATGTGGCAATAAAGGGGAAAGTGTACACTAATGATGCTGATATAACCGAGTGCAATGTGGGTACAAAAAATGATCCAAAATATGTCAAGTTGTCAAGCAGCCTATTAAGAGACAAGAGGGCAGAATATACTGAGTTGTTAAAGGAATTTTTTGATGTATTCGCTTGGACTTATGAAGATATCAGAACTTATGACATAAGAATTATAGAGCACAAGATCCCATTAAAGGAAGAGACCAAACCCTTCAGGCAAAAGTTGAGGAAAATCAATCCTATGTTGTTGTCTGTCATGGAAAAAGAGGTAAAAAAGATTTTAGATGCTAAAATTATTATTCCTTTGAGGTATTCTGAATGGGTGGCCAACTTGGTCCCAGTGAGAAAAAAGAATGGAGAAATCATACTTTGTGTCGATTTTCGGAATCTGAACATAAGCTCTAAAAAGGATAATTACCCTTTGCTCAAGATGGAGCAGATATTATAGAGGGTAATAGGTGCTACCAAGATGTCCATGATTGATGGTTTTTCTGGCTACCATCGGATCTCTATTTTTCCAGAATATAGAGAGAAGATGACCTTTACCACTCCTTGGGGTACATTCATGTACGCCAAGATGCCCTTTGGTTTGATGAACGCAGGGGCGACCTTTCAACAAGTTATGGACATAGCATTTATTGGAGAGAAGGACAAGTTTGTTGTTATCTTATTATATGAAATAACAATGTTCTCTAAATATGATAAAGAACACTATGATAATTTAAAAAGGTTTTCTTGAAATGAAGAAAATTTGGTCTCTCTTTGAATCCAAAAAAATCATTATTTGCCATGAAGGAGGGAAAATTATTGGCGCATATTGTGTCGACTGAAGGGGTAAGGATTGATTCCAGTAGGGTTGAAGATATCCAAACCTTGTCACTTCCTAGATCCAAAAAGGAGGTTCAATCTTTTTTCGGAAAAATAATTTTTTGAGAAGGTTTGTGTCAAATTTTGCTGAGTTGGTCAAGTATATTATAGCCATGTTGAGAAAGGGTAATGAAATCAAATGGACTATTGAGTCTCGTAATTCTTTTGATCAGATAAAGAAAGCATTGACTGAAGCCCTGGTCCTTATCAACCCAGACTACTCCAAGGATTTTCTTATTTTTTCTTTCGTTTCATTTGATACAGTAGCAGCTGTTTTATTGCAGAAGAATGTTGAAGGCTTAGAGCAACCCATTGCTTTTTTCAGCAGGGCATTGAGAGATGTTGAATTAAAATGTGACATCATGGATAAGAAGGCCTATGCATTGGTTAAAGCTCTCAATTATTTTAGAGTTTATGTGATGCATTCAAGAGTCATTTCTTATGTCCCATTAGCTTTTGTAAAGGAAATTCTTATTCAACCTGATATAGACGAAAAAAGGAGCAAGTGGATTGCTAAAATCCTTGAATTTGATATTGAGATTAAGCCTACCAAATTGGTTAAAGGCCAGGGTTTAGACAATATGTTGGCTAAATCAAATTTCTCAGCCTTGGGGGTAAATTTCATCAACACATGATTAGAAAATCAACAGACTGAATTGACTGACAAAGGTTCTCAAGTCACCCCTACATTGGCAGATTGCAGCTGGTACAAGGACATTATATTTTTCCTACATAAATTATAGCCTCTAGATGGTATGGAAAAGAACAAGGTGAGAGCCTTAAAACTCAAATCAATCAAATAGTGCCTTATTGATCAAGTATTGTATTGGAAAGACCCATTGGGAGTGATTTTGAGATGCCTAGACCCACAAGAAGCCTAAAATATTATGTCTGATTTTCACGATAGTTTATGTGGGGGGCATCATTTTTGGAGAACCATGGCATACAAGATTCTTAGGGATGGGTACTTATGGCCTAGTCTATTCACTGATGTTTGTTCCAAGATCAAAGCTTGTGTTAAGTGTCAAAAATTCTTTAGAAAGCAAAAACTCGAGTCTTTTCCACTAAATCTTGTGACAACTTCAGGACCCTTTCAGCAGTGGGGCCTAGATTTTATTGGGGAAATTCATCCTTCTTCTAGTGGTCAACATAGATGGATCCTAACTGCTACATATTACTTTACTAAGTGGATAGAAGCTATCCCTACAAGGAATTCTTCCCACAAAGTGATCATTGGTTTCCTTGAGGATATTATGGCAAGGTTTGGTTCTCCGAACAGAATTGTCACTGATAATGATGCATCTTTCAAGTATGAACCATTAATTCAATTTTTTGAACAATTTGGGATCACATTGGTTCACTCTACCCATTACTACCCCCGAGGGAATGGGCTTCCAGAGTCCTCTAACAAAATCCTTATAAAGATCATTAAAAAGTTGTTAGAGGACAACAAAAAAGCTTGGGACTCAAAACTCAAGTTTTCTTTATGGGTTGTGTTATCACTCCAAGAAACTCTTTGAGGTTGTAGGTAAACGATGGTTGGTAACTTAAAGTAAACTTGTTTTTGTGTTTTTGTATGTGTGGATCAATGGGATAACTCAACTACATTATGACATTTAGACAGTCAAAATGAATAATCAAATGAACCAGTGCTCTCAAGGATCAATAATCAAATAATGGTTTTTAAGTGGGTGAAGAAATCAATGCTTATAAACAAGATACATAATGTAGGGTTTAATAAACAATGTAAGAAACTATTAATCAAGTTATGAACTAACCAATGAGATGACAGTCATTTTGCAGTTAAAACAACTTGAATAAGAGTATAGAAGAAAAGATGGAAATCTGACATCAATAGAGAGAGAAAACTGTGATTTGTATTATCATATGAAAAGCCTGTTTACAATATAGTATAGTCCATCTATCCAAAATCGAACCCCTTGGTTCATCAACAGTTTGTGGCTTTATAGACTTTACATCAAGATTTCAGATCCTATTTTAATGGATCTGAAATACCTAAAATAAACATAATCAAAATGAATCTTTAGCATATATGATCTAATCTTATCATCATAAGTTGAAATTGACAGCTTAAGCATTATTTGGCAATTTTCTTACGAAAATCTCAAATTCAGAAATCTGTCTTTGATGACTGGGCAATTTTTTTCAAGAGTAATCATTCCATTTGGTGCTATTTCCTTACCATATGTCTTTAAAACTTAATGAGAAATATATTCTAGCTTCTCCTAATGATTATCCATCATTTAACACCTTTCCCACATGTTCAGGAATCCAAAAACCGCGATCTAGGCAAAAAGAAAACGTTTTTGGACTCTTATGCGCTTTCATCGGCTCTTTTGTCTTGAATCCGCCCCTTTAGCCAGTGAAAAGGAAATATTTCACCGGCTCACTACACTGTGAGAAAAACCAATGAGTCGATGAAAGCACAATTTTTTTTAATGAAAACTGCCTTGGGAAAAATCAAATTTCTGAGTCGTGGAGAGTCTATTTTACACACTTGAATAGTCGATTGACAACTAGACATCATAAGATTTCCAATGGTACTTTCAGATATGTATTTAGAGCTTGGGAAGGTAGTCAAAATTCCCCCAAAAGATGAGGCATCATTTTTCAAACAAATTTCAGAATGAATTATTTGATCGCTAACATCTGGCTCCAACTAGGATGGAGACCTCCCTGCGAGGTTTCCAAGAACATGGAAGACCTTGTGCCTTTAGTATTGGGCATGGAGTCATTTAGCCTTTACGATTTATCATGTGAAAACCTGTAGCAAACCTGTAACCTGCTTGTTTATTCATTAAATCAATCAACTGAAAATAATCAAGTTGCTCGTTTCCCTCAGAGATCTCAATGCTAAATACAGACTGCTTAATCTCCGTCTGAGAAGAAAGCATGATGAACTATTGATCTAGAATTGTCATCTCATCATCTTTCTCTCCATATCTGTTGCAATCTTCCTGTGTCTGCAAATCAGAAAACTAAGGGTTGTCCTTAGTATCTGCTGCAGATTCTAATCTGGAATTTTGATCTTCACTGCAATTTTGATCAATAGATTTATAACTAGTATCAACCACAGCATGCACACATTTATGATCATCTATCTGCTGAAAAGTAGAACTAGATAAAATTCTAGTAGACAACAAGCCTTCAAAAATTTCAACATCTTCTTCCTTATCATAATTTGAAACAACATATTCACAAGGAGAAAGAGGATCTTTCTGATGCTCTAGCTAGAGATAAGACAATATCTGAAAATCCCATTTATCATGTTGGCAATTTAAGTTAACAGAAAGAAAATTAGCGTATACTTGTCATTGATGGCAAGTACAGTTGTGGTTGCAGTGATGACAATAGCAATGAATAGCAGTGCAGCAATAATCGGGAGGAGAAGAGTCAGTGACCGTAGGATCTCATTCAAATTTCCCGAAATAACGAGGGTCGTTAGATCTGTAGAAGTTGCAAGAGAGATAACTCATCGGAGAATTGGGAATCAGAGTTTCACGAGTCTCATGAACAATGACAATGAAAACCCCGAAATCGCGATATGTGATTTCGTGATTTGATCGCAACCGTTAAATCAAGCAGAGATCGGGACCATCCACGTATAGACAGGAGGTTTCATCGGAGTTTCGGGGATCGGGGTTTCAATATGCAAAGAAAACAATGCGATGAAAATCCCGATTTCGTGATATGTGAAATCCCGACTGAATCTGCACCGTCAGATCAACATGAGATCTAGACCGTTGATCCAACTCATGTCGATAGACCACGTCACCCAGGGACACGTGGCACAACCAGAGGATGACAGGTGTCAGGCAGATATAACACTTTAGGCTCATGCAATTCATGAATCAAAGTGACATGTAGCAGGATCTAACACGTGTCAAACCACGTGTGACGTCAGCAGAGGCATCGGCGATCGGGATTTTGATATGTCAAGAACACAATGCAACAGAAACTCTGAAATCGCGATATGCGATTTTGCGATATAATCTGAGCCGTCGAACTAGAAGTGATCTGGACTGTGGATCTTCGTTATCAGTAATCGGGGATTGGAGAGGGTAGAAACTCTCGACATCGAAAGTCTCAAAATCCCAAAGGGATCAGGACCGTACATCTGAGGGATAGGTGTCGAAGATCAAGGCACCTTCGGCATTTTGGTTCATCGGGAAATCAGGGATCTCGTTGACAAGAGTTTGTGCAATTTAGAATCACGATCCGCAAAACCCCGATAAGTAGGGGCCAGATGTCAGCACAACAGCGAAGGAGAACAATGGCATAGTGGAGGCCAGCTGTCAGAGGTATGGTTGCAGTCACAGGTAATGGTCACGTGAACCAGGGTCAGCCAGGAGGGCCAAAGCACATCGCGAATCGGGAAATCACGAATTCCATGGAAATAAGGATTATGTCATCGTAAGTGCCGAAACTCTGATGGAGTGATATGACCAAGGTCACACGGAGACAGGTCACATGGACCATTGTGTATCCGGAAGGGGCTAAGGCTCGGGAAAAGAGCACATCGGGGATCGGAGAATCGGGGGTTCCGAGTACAAGTGCATATCGACAATGAGAATGCCGAATTTGCGATGAGTGAAATCCTGATGGGATCTGAACCGTTGGATCAAGCATGGATCGAAGGGTTGTTGTTGTTCATCACACATTAACGCTTCAGTTATGAATCCGTTAAGTGAAACGGGCTTATGATGACGAATTGGTTAGTGTTTATCTGTAAAGTTGGTAAGAACTGATTTATCTGTAAAGTTGAATGTGTATTTAACCATTAATATTTAAGGGAGGTTGGGAGGTGCTCGGGAGGACTGTTGTCCTCAGAGATTCAAGTGGGAGCTTGAACACAGGAAGTTGTAGCTTCCATATGGTAGTGGCCAGAGAAACCAGGGTGGCAGGGTGGTGCTAGGGAGAATAGGTGTTCTCTGTTATGCAGGTTGGAGCCTGTGTAATTGGAAGTTGGTGCTTCCATCCAGTTGGTGCTGGAACATTCAGGAAGTTGGTGCTTCCATCCAGTTGATGCGGGAATACTCAGGGAGTTGGTGCTTCCTTCTAGTGGGTGCTAGAGAAACCAGAGAGTTGGAGCTCTCAAACAAGTTGTAGCTTGTAAAAAAGAGGTAGCAGCCTCACATTGAGTAGGTGCTCAGTTGTAAATGATGTACAGAACTGAAAAAGACTACCTATCATTTCGAAGAAGAAGAGGTTTTCTCCCTTTATGGGTTTCCTCGTGAAAATCTATCTCTGCGTGTATTTTATGTGTGACTGATGATCTTTACTCTTACTGTCCATATGCTGTATGTTGCTTGATGACACATGAAGAAATATTAATAATTGTTAAGAAGGTATAAAATTGTTTAAGCTTATAAACAACTGATTCACCC
>ML788094.1:747605-774891 GCA_009831015.1 Picea engelmannii
TATTTAACCTCTTATATCCTCGTTAAATTATATGTGGTCAATTATTTGTCAATTGGTCATGTCAACTTTTGTTGGGTTTCCTCCTCTATTAAATTTCCATCTTCTCCTTCAATGTTTTCTCTATCAAGTTCCTAGTACTGACAAGAACTTGATAGCTTATTGGGCCATGTTTAAAATCCTACAAACGTTGACTTTTGAAATTTTTATTACTTTTCCTATCCATTTCTCCATTTCACTTTTCCACAACTTGACTTTACCCCAGGTTTTGTATCTCTTCCTTTATGCAACCCATCCTAGTTCATCTATTTATAAGTTTTTAATGACCTATATTCTAGTTGTTTTGGGCTCAATTTTCTATGACAAACGGTGCTATTGTTTTGCCTCTTTCTGTCATCATTACAATTCCCATATCTTCATTGTCACTAGCACTTTTATTGGTTCTTACTATATTAATGGGCGTCTCTCTATCTCGGTCATTTGGGGCTTCTTGTGGACATAGTGATGTTTTGGAAACTTTTGTGGATTTCTTCTTAACTGGATGTGTTTTATTGATTTTTGCCTCATTTATTGCTTGAATGACTACTTTATTTAATATTTATACTTCCTTTAATGCATTATCCTCTCTGTATATCTTCTTACCTTTCATTGAATTACATCCCATTAATCTTCCACTGGTCAAACTAACTTTCATTGGTTTAGGTGACACTAACTCACTTTCCATTTCACTTCCACTAGTCAAACCGATTTTTGTCAACTCTTTTTATGTTGACATTTTTCTTGTTGATCCCACCTTTGTTGGTCCTACTTTCATTGATCTTAATTCCATTAATTTGGGTGAAAAAAATTCAATAATTCTCTTAAGGTTGACCGGTTCTCCATTCAACCTCTTTTGGACTTTCCATCTCCCATTAACTCTCTTGCATCTTATTTAACCTCTTATCTCCTCGTTAAATTATATGTGGTCAATTATTTGTCAATTGGTCATGTCAACTTTTGTTGGGTTGCCTCTTCTATCAAATTTCCATATTCTCTTTCTATTTTTTCTCTCAATGAAGATTTTACGCTCACTATCTCGATCTTGGTTCATAAGCATCTACAACATCCCATTGATTTCTCCATAGCCCAACTCTAATCCAAATCTCATTGGACTACTATGTGACTTATTTATCCCTCCTTAATGATTTTCCTCTAATCTCTTCTTACCTAAAATCTCATTTGTATGATATAAGGTCTTCTTTATTTGTGAAACTCCATTCCCTAAATTGTTTCTTTTTCTTTCTCTTCATCTGACTAGTCAACTGCCATTCTTTTTTACTTATGTCAAAATAGTAAAATTTGAACTATAGTATTTTTCCAATATGGTTAAGGGATTTTATATTTGACCAACAACCTTTTCACTACAAAATGGTAACCACCATTATCTTAACTAACCTATAGATTTTTTCTTTCACTCTTTAAAAGAAATATTGGGGTCTTCAAGCATTGTATCTATTTATTTTTTCCCCATTTAAAATTGTCTTCAATATAAATTATTAAACTATATTTAATTGGACCAAGAAATTAGCTATGATGTCTTTGACAATTCAAGTTCCAGGTCTAGCGATTTCCAATTTTACTGTCATATACTAATACAAAGTTACCAAACTTGAATTGATTCTTTTATATATTTTGATCATGGTGTGATTCCACTGCTTCGTTTGTATCTATTGATAATATGGTGCATGTTGTTGAGTCATAATATCTATTGGTTTATCTTCCATAGATTCCATCATGTCAGGTTTAAGCACACTTTTATTTTTTTTGTTGAAGGCATCAAGTTCATTTGAGCCACTACTTTCTAGTCCCGACACAAGTTTAAAGGGGGTATGACATATTGAATTTTTATGGGTTTTCCTATATTCTCATAAGAATTTAAAGTCTTTGTCATCCTATTCATCCCTATTGATGTTGTGAATTTTTGTCAGGCCCTCCATCAAAATCACATAGAGAGACTCTACTACTTCATTGGGCTAAGGGTGACAAATAGATCTCTTTCTATGTTGAATCATGAATTCATACATTAAAATATCAACAGTATGATTTAATAGTGGGTCCCTTAATCAACTATTATTGACAATGGGCATCAAAACGTTATAATTATATTCTCATAAATAAACCTCATTGTTGTATATATAATATAGTCCCAAACTAGTTATACTTCTGTCCACTTTGTTAATAACGTAGTTTTAGTTTTATGTATTTAGATTTAGTCATCCTTCCTCTCGTAAAAAATGGACTGAAAAAATCTATTTCCCACATCTCAAATGGATACTATGGAATAATGGGTTCTTATGGGATCTCATATTTCTATATATATCTACCCATTCCCTAAAATTTGTCTTAAGTATCTATATAAGTTCTATAGTCAATGTAACCAAGGGGTTATCTCAACTTGTTATCGCCAATGTTGTTGGGAATTTGTGTAGTTCCGTGCCAACAAGTTCTCAGTTTGAATACCCCTAGGCTAGGTGCAATGATATATGTCGATGAGGTTACTAAGGATTCCATCAACAGATGTTAGGAATCATCCCTTGGGTTTCTCTACAATTGTTTCCTGCAAAAAAGAGTTCTATAGTCTTCATACAAATTAAGCCACCATAGTATTTCATAAATGATTTTCCTTACTATTGTATAAGTTTGGTAATGTCCACCTGACACCCCATCATGTGATTCTTCAATTATGTCCCACCTTTCATGTTCAAGGATGCATCTCCTCGATATATCGTTTCATCACAATTTGTACAAGTGTTCGTCAGTCAAAGTGTAGTAAACAACTTTCATAATTACAACACATATTTCTTATGTTATTGCATGTACATGGATACTTAGCTATTATGCAGAAGATACTCCACTAGATATTCTAGGAAATATTTGACTTTGAATAGATGTGCATCTGGAATGTCCTCATCTATACCATTGGTTCTTCTCTTGAGTCGACTCTCAACAAGCAGTGAAGCTTGATGTGAGAGTTACACGTCTTTTCTTGTAGTAAATAGTTTGATAATGACGATGTTATTGCGTTGTTAAGGAGACATTTAGTGTTCGTGTTGTCCAAAATTCCTATTAGAGGGAAATGAATGATCATATTCATTGTTCACTTCATCGTTTTTTTCTTGTAAATATGTTGTATTCTTGTAAATATGTTGCATTTTGAAGGTTAATTTGATCTTTTCCATGTTAAGTGTGTGCTTACATTTCATCTCCAAAAACATATTGTGGGCATCTTCATCTTGAGATTGAAAGTGGTTATTTGGGAATTCTATGCAATTGATGACTTTGAAGGGGGTTTTGAAGGGGTTTTATCTCTCGTAGCCTGAGGGTTTCATCTTCCCCTTTGGCATTTTTTTCTCTTGGTTGTACGAATTCATGGATCATGGATGATTTTATAATGTTCAAGGCCTTTGTGCACTGAAAGTGGAAAATTACACTATGTAAAATGACTATGAGTGATCAAGTTGTTGATTTCACATTATAGGTGGTTGTGATTTGTTTTAAGGCCAAACTCTGATTTACCCTTTAGCTAGAACTTCTCCTTAATTTAACCACATATATATAGGTTTCTCCCTTGCATGAAATCTCTAGAAACTCCATCTTAGTATGTATATACCTTTGTATACCATTGTAGTTTTAGAACTCTATGCTGATTAGTTTCTTAAGTTTGTAGTAAAGGTATGGAAGGTGTTGGTATAGTCCCATAGTTTGATCCTGACCCCAGTGGAGCTGCAACCATTTGGTGTATTGGTCACCATATCTCCCCAAATGGTAATATTACTAATTGAGGGAATCCACAAAATCCCCCCTATGTGTCTTCAAGATCCAAGTGGAATTGTGTTCTTCCTCTCACCGTTCTATAGGTGACACCCACCTAGAGACTCATAACCTTCACTAAGTTGGGAATCCACATGCATGAGTGGCCCTACAAATTTAGGTAATTGCACCCTCTAATTATGCATCCAAAACTAAAGATACAAAAAAATTATTTAGAACTTTGAATATAGAAAAAAATGTTCAAAAATTGGAACTAGGATGAGGATGGACTACTCGCTAACAACACATGCACATGCGACTGAAGGTAGAACCAAACATGCACCTGTTGATGGGTCCTAAATCCCTTTAGTTCAAAAATAGGAACCAAACCCGCCACCGGGGACCAATTAGACTCTACAACGTTTAATAGTGGAATGGTTCTCCAGATCTTGCAATTCGGCCAATTCATTGATGGGCTTTACATTTTCTTGTGAAGGCACCTCCTTCAGTTTGAACTTTCTCTTTTTCTATTTTCTCTTAGGTGGGACCAAAATAACGGTGTTAGATGTAAGATGGTATAAACCAACTTGGCAACAAACATGATTAATTTTAACTACTGGAAACGAGGCTGAGCTTGGGATAACCTGCTACTCAAGCATGCAGACGACAATTTTATACTACTTGCCTAGTACTAATACATTAACCATGTGAGCATCCAATTACTATCTGAGATACTAATTATCAAAAATAAAACACATATGTGATAAGATAATGGCAAGCAAAATAATTCACCTACTCTAATCATCCATCACATAATAACACAACGATTCATCTTCATCATAAAGAAAAGAACTGTAAAATATTGCATCAGATAACATAACAATAGATTTAATAGCTGTTACTCATTACAACATCCACTCATGAGACGATATAGGAAATAGTTATTCTCCACGTTCAATCACACATGCATTTGATGAAAATATAACTTTGTCTCTGGTCCAGAAGGACTTCTCTATTAAAGGTAGCTCGGAAATAGTTCTTAACAAAACCAAAAAAAGAGTTTCTTGCAACAACCATCGACCCTTGAATAATCAATCAATTCTCTTATTTATAACATAAAATTAACTAAAAATAATGGCTAAAGTGCAGTTAAACAAAACAAAACTCGCCATGTGGCGTTCTCTCCTAACAGTTTTCCAACAGTCATCTCAAGATATCACTTTGAAAGGGTGAATTTTCTCATACTCCAACCAACTAATGAACAACTCCTCATAAGCGTGGGAGTATAGAAATCTGAGTTGTTCCATCGGAGCTGTGAAAATCTCTCGTATATTTACTGCATGTGACCAATATTTCATCAAACTGATGCTTAACTATTGCAGCACAACCCGAGCTCTTATCGAGTGTTCCATAAATTGTTGCACCTATCCTTCCATTGTGTGGGTCACCTTCGCTAGCTCTTTGGCCCATAATGAATATTCCTTGGTGTGTGATTTGACTATGTTGTGCAAGTCGTCGAATTCATCAGGTGGACAGAATTCGGGGAGCCCGATATCCTTCATCACCTTGTTGATTTTCTGACCCAGTTTCTTTTGGATTTCTTAGTGAGGTTGCTAAGACATTCTTGCTTAATACTCGGAGGCACGTTTCCTGCAATCAAAATTAAAATCGTTTAGATATTTTGTATAGGAAAACACTTGGCAAAATATATGTATAAATTTTAATCGTGAAGAATCCAAACTATTGCATAACTGTAAAGCTTGCTAAACCTGATTGTTTGATACTTACGTGATCTCTGCGATCCTTTTTCCGAGTTGCTCGCCTCACTCTTGGGTGTTCCGAACTTCTTTGCGCACAGAATAAACTTGTTCACAATGACTCAAAAGGATTTAATGGAAAATATCTTACCAGTCATATCAACCAATTAATTCGAGTGATGAGTGAAATTCAAACAAATCTACCGCCGAATCTCTACAAATTAATTCTACGTGGGTTGATGATGGAGGCACGGAGGGTGATGCATGGTATCGATAGGTTCAAATGGTCTTTTTGATTTTCACACGAATTAGCAACTAATGGAAGATTTGAAATTAATTAGTCCCTTGAATGCATCGAATCTAAACGTATTTGGTGCTAAAACATCCCATCATGTCTCTTTCCTAGTGGGCAGGTCTGGGATCGACGATGCATGGTGAATTCTTTCATTGGTATCCTCCTGTTAAGAAATTACGATGCTGATTGATTTCATCATATGGTGTTGACTTGGAAAGAACCGACTCAGGGTGGCTGGGCCTTGGGAATTGCTAACAACTCAAGGTAAAACTAGATCGCATGTTTAACCACTCTGGAAATGACATATGGTAGATGAGGATAGGTGATTTAATTGTGTATCTCAATCGGAGTTCGGGTTCTAACAAGATGCATGTGTTAAAATAAACCTAGGACCGTCGATGTCGAAAGGTATCGGGGGTAGGAGATCAGGGATAAACTTATCATGTTCCCTACGGACTAGCTTTCTAAAAAACACCGATGCCAAAAAGTATCAGGGATCGGCTATCAGCGAAGCTTTTTATTTCTTCGTTGGCACTTACTCTTTTAGCCTTTTATTGATACTAAAGGGATTGGTTATCGATGATGTCCTTGTGTGATTCCTATCATGAAATAAAACTCCCTTCTGCTGACATCGATGAAGATCGACGCTCGGTGACCTCGGTCCTCTCGAGTGATTTTCCTTCATCTCTAATTCTTCCCGATGACGAATCTTTGAGCACGCCGGGGGAAATTTTTTGGACTGTCGATTCTCTATTTAAATGTTATTCTTTTAAGTTATGGGTTATCACATATTCATACAAACTTTGAGAGACTTAAAAGAGAATCAATGCAATAAGCAGAGGAAAAATTTTAACAATGAAGTCAAATTAAACAGTGCAAGAGATCAAGTGGTTCCCAAAAAGTAAAATTTTGACATAGACGTTTTAGTGTGTGTTGAGTGCTCAACAAATGGTGACTTACTGGGTGAAAAAAAATCTCTGTTCCTCCTTCAGGATCGGTTGATGCGAAAGCAGGTGGAGAACTCAATTTGTTTTAAATCAGAGCCTCTTTTACCCTTGCATTTGAAATTCTTCGGTTGATGCTTCTGGTTTTTCCTGTGGGGTTTTTAACCTTTATTCCTCCTTCATTTCATATAACCCTAACTCATGCCATATTTGAAAAAAATCTAGTAAAGCATTCACTGGCATGGAGCCTTTAGTTACCTTTACTCACTTGCTACGGTGTTTCTCCATTGCCAGCGAGTGTCCATAGCCACAACAAAGTCACCCCGACATCACAGACCTTGATCCGCTACCAGCGAGAATCCATAGCCCTGGTAGAGATATCTACATACCCTCTCCCACTGTTCACTCATTTGGTATAGTTAACTTTTATTTTGGCAGAATTCCCTGAGCGAGTGGGAGAGGATGACGTTTGTTTATTTTGGAAAGTGAGATGGTTAAGGTGAACTCATTGCTAGCTTTTTCTTCGGGGTTCATGTAGTCCTTTTCAGATTTCCAAATTTCCCTTAAGGTTTCACTAGACCAATGGGAAGGCACTTATGCATTTTCCCAAAGTCGTTCATTTGCATAGGTTAGAGGACCCCTCGAAACAACCGCAAGTTCCTTAGTGCTTCTTGTGTTGTATGTGAGTGATGAGTTAGGAACAAAGTTTTCTATATCGTATGATTTGAGGCCAACCACTACCTTTCTAAACACAATATTCAAAATCGCAGAAGTTCAAAAAGAAAAAGAAAACAACAAAAATGCATTTACCAATCATGAAAACATGCATACAAAACATAATATATATATATATATATATATATATATATTATTGGAAATATTGTTTTAGGGCTTGGCCATTTACTAGGGGGGTGTCAGCTTCCCCCCTCCGATTCTACAACTGATAAGTGCCTACCCTAATCTTCTCAGCCACTTGGAAAGGTCCAAGCCATAGATTCTAAAACTTAGAATGTTTTCCTTTTGGCTCGTTTTCTCTGTCCCATTTTAGGACTACGTCTCCTACTTGAAAATTATTCTCTTTAGCCTTATGTTTGTCAAACCATATTTGTTATAGCAAGATCTGCCTCACCATTGCTATCTTGCACAGAGGTCCTTTTCCATTTCCCTATGCAGACTTGTCATCCATTTTTGATGAATCCAGAGCTAAAAATATACATTTTTCCACATATACACTCCCTATCTATTATGCAAGATGTGTATACGCTGGCTGCTCCACTACAACCCACGTACATCAGGATTTGTGTAAGAAAATACAAAAATGAGGTTGGGTTTCCATGTCATGATAGAAGATCTCTGATCCTTGGCTTTCCATATACTGGAAATGTTCTGACTCGGCCCTTCAGTTGCATTCTGAAGGCTATAAGAGCACAATTTCGAGGTATGGAAAAGAGGAGAAAGCATTCAATTTTGAGAGAAAAGTTACTCTGGAGAAATTACTTCATATTGAGTCTACATCCCTATGTCCCTCAAGTCTGAACACAATGTTCAACCCCCAAGCTCTTTCTCTATTGTTGAGAGGACCTCATTGCCTCTTTCCTATGAGCTTGCCTTTGGTGGAGGATTGAAGTGGTGGAGACCCAGTTGGAAGGAACTTGGTTTCTTGGTTTCAAACCGTGCTGACATGGAAGTCTGTAATGTTGTCACTTTAGCTGATCAATTATTAAAAGAAATACTCCTTTCCCGTCCTATTGGTATCTTGAAAATATATGATTATTATCCATGGGTATGTTTGTAATGTTTATTAATGGATTATGCTATATGATGTGCTAACCCCTTTATATTATCACTATGTACTTGCTCTTCTTGTTTGTTGATAACTTCTTGTAGGTATAAAGCTTTGCGTCAAAGATCTCAACAGTGGAGCATCATCGAACGTTGGATCGAGGTAGGCCTCTTTCTTATCTTGCACATTAGTTTGTATAGCATATGTTGGAATTGAGTTGATTTCTGCAGTCATACCTGTCTATTGTGGTTTACCCTTGGCCATAGAGAGTTTTTCCCTCGTAATAGAATTGGCGACTCTATTGGGGAAATTCTTCCTTCTAAGGGTTGAAGTACTTTTTCTTCTTAAATTGCTCTTTTTCCTTTATGTTTCTTGTTGTATCACTGCTTGACAGATTTTGTTCACTCTGGGTATGATTTTTTAGCCTTTTTCCCTTGCCTGGCCTTGTTTTAAAGCATATACGCCCCCTTTTCCTTGACAGTCACATATACATGCTTTCTGCCTCATTGCAAGATGCGTATATATGCTCTGTTCTCCTGAACAGTCATGTATACCACTTTCCCCTACTTGTTTTCTTGGTTAGTGACTGTTGGGTGGGATTTGAAGATTGTTGAGCCTTCTTAGATCTTTGTAGTGCCTGTTGAGATTATCTAGGATGACAGGAAACTTGTTTGGAGTTGAATTTTTGGGCGTAGTCTTTCTCTTTGTTTTCCATTTTTGATTTGTCCTTGTTCTCTGGGTTGTTTGCTTGGCTGCTTTGTATTCTGCTCGAGTTATTTCTTTTATACACAGTAGAATTTATATATTAGGTTTCTCATTAGTCCATGCATTTTCTTTTTAGTATATTGAAAGTACATAAAAATAGGCATTTTGCATTGGTTGGTATTTTTGTCTTTGAACCTTTATCATTAGCTTAGTTCATTTAGTGAAAGGTTGCATTTTACTTTTGAATTGCAGAGTTGAAATTGAAGACTTCACTGTTTTTATTAGCATACCATTCATTGAAAAGTTAAAGATAGAATTTGCATTATATTCATATTTATTTTTCTTGAAGAGTCATAACATCATGAGTTTCACTTCCATACCTTTTTGAGTAATCACAGCCAATAAAATTTATGCTTTAAACTAAAATTGATTAGTCACGATTTTATTTTTAGGGTGCACAAACTAGCCTAGGATTTAATGCCTTGGAATGGGATTTTGTGAGTAAACTTCTCCAAGGAAATTAAATCAACATATGTGTCTGAGACAGGGAATTGAGAACTCCATTGTATAATTGGTAAGATTAAGAGGCTCCACTCACACCAGAGTTAATCACGAGGTCACGCGAAGTTAGTTGAATGGATAACCCCTGGATACTCACCTAGCGTCAGAGATATTTCTATGGATTTATTCATATTTGGGGATCTTGCTAGTACCCATACCTTTGTGAGAGGTGGTGCTTTCAAGGTTTAGGGCTTTGCTGGCCTACCCATATGGTGATCCAGATTTACAAATCCTCGCTTGTGCATCGATTATACAATGGTTTATTAGTTTCTTGACTTAAGTATCTCATAGGTTACTTGCAGGGGTTATTATGCTTGTACCTTGAGTTAGATAGGGGTCGGACAACACACAACCTTTATGGAGGATTACCTCTCCGGGGGGATCTGACCGACTGTTTGTTAAGCCTATGAGGGCCTTTATAACTGATTCTGTTACCTCCAGACTTTAGCAGGGAGTCTCAAGTCCCTCTTGGACGAGGCATACCTTCTTTAGCGAGGGAGGCCACTCAACCACTTTAGCTCGTTTGCATGCATATTGGCCATTTGAATTTTTGGTATGCTCTTTGACTACTAGTTGTCCTTAGGATATTTTTTTATTTTTGGAGAGTCATAAGTAATCGTGGAGTTGGACCAGCTTGCTCGCAGGTCCCATCGGTTGTTACAGTTACCACCGGTTTTCAAGTTCTTACCTTCTAAAAGGCATAGAGTTATCAGGAGTGGTACACACACATCCACTTTTCAGACTTGTGGCTCCACAAGGATGAGTACCGAGTCTAGTATTCAGAACACCTGGAGTTATTCGACTCCCATACCCACTATAGTTAATGGCACCCCTTCGACACCTACAACCACTACAGTTGTAGTGCCAAAGGCTTATACCGGTACTATGGCTCGACCTGTAGTTAATGTTTCATATCCTGCCTCAAACCCTTTTGGGGGTTTCGGTCACTTGCGAAGTTACAATGTTCAGACTATCCCCATGGCTTCTAGTCCATTTTCTTATGGTATGCCTAACTTCACTTCACAGTTTTCTACTGCCATCCCAACTGTTGGCCCTAACGCTAGCTTTGGACTTGGGGGCACTACACCTCCTTACACTCCTTTCCCATTTGGTGGTTCTCATATTCCCCAAATGAATCCTAATGTAGGAAGTGTCCATATTCTTAACCCCAGTTTGAATCCTTCTACGGCTAGATGGAACAACCCAGTTGGCAGACAACTTCCGCCATGTATACCTATCTCCTTGGTGCCTATTCCAACCAATACTTTTGGCATGACAAATCCACTTCAATCCTCCGGGTTCCCACCTGGAGGAGGTCAATCTTACACTTTGGGAACTCCCCAACCTGGATCCAATCTAGTAGGGGGAAGTTTTCATAACCCCCAGCCTGGATCTAATCCAGCTGGGGGCAATTTTCACAATCCTTATCAGAAAATTCCTGTTGGAATGATGCCCAACCCACCCTATACGAATCATCCTGGAGGAGGGACTTATAATTCCATATAGGGTTTTGGTACTTACCAGAATCCTGGATGGAATGCAGTTCCCAACACACAATCTTTCGCAAGAGGATGGGGCTAGATGTCGCAACCCCGTCTCCCTTTTTTGGCCACGCTCAATCTTCTAGAATTGTCTAAGTTAATCAATGACCTAGTGAGTCATGATCCCACATGGCCCCCCATCCCCACCAAACTTTCTTTAGGCATTTCAAAGTTTGAGGGTAATAATGGAGAGGACCCTGGTGAACACGTCACTACCTTTCAACTTTGGTTCTCATCGAATTCCATAAACCATGATTCTATTATATTGTGATTGTTTCAATGCACTCTCATTGGAGTTGCTTCACAATGGTACATTAAGCTACCTAGGGGGACATATGGGTCATTTAATTAGTTGGTAGTATCCTTTCTCAACCACTTTCAATTGCCCATTCATTATGATGTTGGCCTCGATCTTTTGTCAACTTTACGTCAGGATACCGCTACTCACATCTCAGATCATATCTAGGAATGGCGTAGACGAAGGTAGTTGATTAAGACTCCTATACCCCCGGCCTTTCTCTTAGAATGGTTCCTAAAGTCTTTGCACCCTCCTATATTGAAGGACGTTGCTACTTTTGAGGTCTCCAACGAGGAAGAAGCTATCTTTAGAGCCCAACAATTAGATTTAATATATTCTCAGTCTGGGATGTTATATCACCTTCTTACAGAAGCACCGTGGTCAAATTATGATCCTAGGAAAAAACAAGAACTTCATGTCAATGGAATTGTAGGGTTCACCAATGTAAAGTCCGAAGACTCGAAAATGAAGTCTGTCGGAGGATCAGTTTCATCTGGATCCTCCAAACCCACCCAGTCAGTGGATGTACATTCTGTGCAATTGTCGAAAAACCCAAATGGTGACCAACAACCAGATGGGAATAAAAGGAAAGGTTGAAACAATCGTAAGGGTGGGAAAAATGGTAACAAACCTGAGGACAAAGATAATAATGGGAAGCAAAATGATAATGCTGGAGAGGGAAAGAAAGAGAAACGTAAGGTGAAGTTTCCTTGTAAACTTTTTACCGATGACCACCTTACACACTTATGCCCCAAACTTGCGGAGGCTGCAAGGCTTTTAAATATTTCGCCCGTTGTGCTGGCGAATCCATTCCCACACAACCAAAACTTAGCCTTGAGCTCTTCGAATGCTGAAAATGTGCCTGGTGGAAGTCAAAACCCACCACCGCAAGATGGTGACCATGTTTGTATCAATATGGTCGACACAAAAATTGATATAGTCACCCGTTCTTGAGATTATAGCTCTTCAAAAGCTAGTACCAATCTAGACGCTCCTCCTCCCCCTCTGGAGACGAATCTACATATTGAAAAACTAGAGCCACCACCTTGTATTTTGAAAGGAGTACTCAAGCGCTCTACTCACATCCCTAATTCTAGAGCTTCCCAGAACTACTCTATTGCTGAGGATTTGGGTCAAACCCCTTGTGTAATGTCATCTTTGGAGGTACTCCAGACGTGTCCATGATAGAGGAATTCCTTACTCTCTACCTTAGGAGCTCTAGAACCTAGTGGCTCGAAAGTTATCAAGTTTGATGTCATGGATGTGAAGCCTCACTTACCCTACCATGTGGCTTTCCAAATCCACATCAAATATTCCAAGTATACTATCAAACAAGCAGTCGTTGATGAAGGTGATGCCACCTATGTGATGTCCCTGGTCTCTTGGAAAGCTCTTGGTTCTCCAACCCTTTCCAAGTCGTCGAACATGTTGACTACATTTGATGGTCATTCCTTCCACCCTCACGGTATTCTCCCTACCTTTTTGGTCCAGTTAGGTAGGAAGATGATAGAGGTGGAAGTAGAGGTAGTGGATGCACCTCTCAATTGTAACATGTTACTGGGTCACAATTGGACCTATTCTATGGTCGTCGTCGTATTGTCCATTTTCTATACACTTTGTTTTCCTCATCAAGGGGAGATCGTGACGATCAAACAATTATCATTTGCACACTCTAGTCCTAGCACATATGTTGGACCATTGATCCCGGTGATCGACAATTCTCTGTCGACAACTGAGAATATCAGTGTCGGAATGTATTCTTCTCTCATGGGTACCTTCGACTTCTTGGCACTGATTCATCATGTTTATGCCATGTCTAGTAGGCCTGCTTTAGCAGGGAGGTCCATTCCTTTCTACACTTCCTATCTTAATGATCCATGGACCCTACCTTCTCTGACTTCATTGAGTGAAGGTCAGTCGCATGCTGGCATGGCTATGCCACTATCAACAATAGAGATTGTGTATCAAGATATTCTTGACTCTTCTATCGATCCCGATCCTGTTACCTCATAGATAGACGAGGAGGATCTTGTTCTTAGGCATGTATGGGCCACCTCGTTGTCTTTCTCTCATGATTTCCTAGATGAGACTTTGCCTTTAGATGAATCCATCCTCGAAGCCATGAATGGTTTCGAGAGACCTTGGGATGATATGCATCATCGATCTTATTTCCTCCCAAGTCTTGAAAGAACCGAGCAAGATGACTTTCGGTCTACCTTGAGTGAGATAGTTGTTCACGTCGTGGTTCTTCTTGATACACATGACATTTATGTCGAAGGAAATATGGTGAGTATTTCTCCTACCATCTCGATCGACATCTCTCGTACCCCTAGAAAGATTGAGAACATAAATATAGGTGCAGATTGTTCGCCAGAAGAGATTCTGATCTACATCGAGCTCTTCAAAGAATTTTGAGATGTATTCACTTGGTCATATGAAGAGATGTCAGGGATCGATCTTTGTATTGTCAAACATGAGATTAGGAATTATCCTGATGCTAAACCTGTTTGACAACGTCTTAGAGATATTAATCCTAGGAAGGCCCCTACTATTAAGGAAGAGGTGGAGAAGCTACTTAATGGTGGCTTCATCTACCTGGTGCCCTTGACCAAATGGGTATCCAACCCCGTTCCTGTGAATAAAAATAAAGGAACCATCCATGTGTGTATGGAATTTAGTGACTTGAACAAGGATTGTCCTAAAGATAACTTCCCCACACCTTCATTGATCACATTCTCGATGAGTGTGTGGGAAGCGAAATATTTTCTTTTATCGACGAATTTTTAGGATATAACCAAATCCAGATCAATCATGAGGACCAATAAAAAATGACATTTATATGTCCTTGGGGTACTTTTGCATACTGGAAAATGCCTTTCGGCCTTAAAAACGCTGGAGCAACCTTCCAACATGCCATGAATTTTTCTTTTCACGATATCAAGCACATAGTCGAAGCCTACCTTGATGATCTTACTGCTCACTCTCGCAAGAGAGTGGATCATGTTATACACCTTCGGCTAGTTTTTGAAAGATTTCGTTACTATAGAATTCGATTAAACCCTCACAAATGCATATTTTGCGTTAATTCTGGTCGTCTCTTAGGATTCTTAGTTTTTGATACCAAGATCATGGTAGATCCTCTTAAGGTTGAGGAAATACTTTAATTACCTCCCCCGCGCATGATTAGACAACTTCAAGGTTTACAGGGGAAAACTAATTTTTTGTGTCGGTTTATAGTGAATTATGCCAATATCATTAATGGTTTCATGCGCCTATTGAAGAAAGACACCCCTTTTATCTAGGATGAGTGAGCCTAGGAGTATTTTGATGCTTTAAATAAAGCCTTGGTATTGGCTCCTCTACTGAAATATCACGATTATAGTAGAGATTACTTGTTGTATATTGTCACGTCTGAAGAGACGATTGGTATGGTTCTAGTTCAGAAGGATGATGAGCTCCATGAGCACACCATCTACTATCTCAGTCAAAATTTAGTCGGTCCTAAGCTTAATTACTCTCACGTTGAAAACCTAGCTTTGGTTGCCATTCATGCAATCCAACATTTACGTCACTATATATTTCTTTTCAAGACTACTGTGGTTGTTGATGTCAATCCATTTCAATATGTCCTCACTAGGCCTATCATAGGCGGGAAATATAATAAATGGATTTTCATCTTACAAGAATTTGATCTTGACTTTTCTTCGACTAAGTCCAAGAAATCGTTAGTTTTTGCAGAGTTAATATCTGATTTTCCACGATTAGATGAGGATGTTATCCATGTCGATTTGTTTGCAGATGAAAGCATTTTCCTTGTCTCGTCGTCCGATCCCTAATATGGAGACATTGTTTTTTATCTTCAAACCTTAAAGTTCACTCAACATCTCTCACGAGATGATCGACGACGTGTTAGATACCAAGCCAAAAAGTATACCATCATCGGTGACACTTTGTATTGTCGAGGAATAGATAGTATCTTACGTCTTTTCTTAACTCACGAGGAAGCCGAGTCGATCCTAAATGATTGCCACAGAGGGGCTTGTGGTGGTCAACTATCTGAGCTTACGACAACCCAAAAAATCCTGCAAGCCGGTTATTTCTGGCCCACTATATTTAAAGATTACATTGAAGTGGTTAAGAAGTGTCACCCTTGCTAGGTGTTTACTCAGAAATTGCACTTGCACCCAACCCCTCTTCACCCATTCATTATCATTGGTCCCTTCACCAAGTGGGGGGTAGATTTTGTCAATTGCAACCCAACTTCGGCTGGGGGGCATCAACACATTGTTATGGCTTTCGACTACTATACCAAGTGGGTCGAAGCCATGCCTACCAAAAAATTCGATGGGAAGACTACAACCTTCTTCATGTTCAACCAAATTATCGCCCGGTTTGGTATCCTGAGTGAGATTGTCACTGATCATGGCAGTCACTTTCAAAATGAAATGATGGTAGAACTAGCATCTAAGCTGGGGTTTAGACATGGTCATTCATCTCCTTATTAACCCTAGGAAAATGGGCAAGTAGAGGCCATCAACAAGTCTCTCATGCTATATCCAATTCCAGTTGAAGTAATTCCAATTGGCACATCATGCTATATCCCGTTCTTTGAGCATAGCGAACCTCAGTTAAGACTTCCACAAGTTTTTCCCCTTTCCAGTTAGTGCACGGTGTGGAGTCGATCCTCCCTGTTGAATGTGAAATCCCTTCTCTCAATTTGGTAGTTGAGCTCCTACCTGACACTTCAGATTTAGAGCGACACCTTGTGCACCTAGAGAGTCTTGACGAGCAGCGTCAGGATGCCTTTACGACTATCGAGGAAAACAAGAAATGTGTCAAGGTTTAGTATGACAAGTTTGTCTATCCCTGGTTGTATGTTGAGGGTGACTTGGTCCTCTTGTATGACCAAGCCAAACAACCTCTAGGGGCAGGCAAGTTTAAACCCATGTGGCATGGTCCTTATTTCGTGTGACGTGTTCTAGAAAAAGGAGCCTACGAATTGGAAGATTATGAAGGGAATAAATTAGCCGAACCCAGAAATGGGTTGTACATGAAAAGGTACTACGCTTTATCCCTAGACTTGGGTGGAACTCTTTGTATACTAATGTAAATTTAGTGTATATACATCTCTTTTCCCTTTTCTTTTTGTCTTTGGCTTGCTTATCGAGTTTTCCCTATTGTTGGCAGATCTCAACGAAGTCTTTGGTCTACCTACGATTTGCAGATGGAGCCAGTCATCATACACAGAACTTGGCTTCCACCACTTGGGTGGTTTACTCACCCGAGGGTCTACTGGTGTCTTCAGGTGGCGTATTCCTAGGCCATCCACGAATAATGTGACCAAATATAGCATTGTCATAGAACTTTAGCATGATGCTATCTCACATGGTATTCACACTTTAGAAGTTCGAATGGATTCTCAGTTAGTAGTATGTCAGTTGAACGGTCATTACCGCGTGCGTGATCCTACTTTACTCTGTCGATTCCTATGGGTACATATTTTAGAATGACAATTTGATTTTATTACATATTTTCACATTCCTAGGAGTTCTAATCATGTATCCGATGCCTACGCTAATTATGTTTTAGATTGGCATTTCTCACATTAATTAAACAAATAAAACCTTTAAATCAATGTACACATTGTAATATATAAGTAAAGTCGAAGATCCCTTTTTATATATTTCAAAAATATGGTGTTTATATTACAAAAATTGGGGCTAAAACCCTCAAAATACATATACAGCTGATATACATATCCCACTACATCTATGCATATGGCGCCAGATGTGTGTCATGATATAAAACCATGACATTTGCGATACACCAGAAGAGTCGTACCCATGCTCTCGGTACACCAACAACCTACCACTACATGGCTTCAGGTAGATCCTCTCCCTGAACCATAGGAATCCCCTGCGTCAAATGAGATAGGTTGCCCTGAACGTTCTGTAGGACTCCTTCTACTTCTCCTCCTACTGCCTCATCTCCCCAGTTCCTCCATTTATGTCAAAGAAATCCCTCTGGCCATCATGAACCCACATTTGCGATCACACCAATATCTAGTTAATATTTAAAACACCATCCAAAAATATTTTTGTTTCCTTAAATACAAAAATACAAAAAAAAATGAAATATGTTAAAAATGTTTTACCTATAGCACCATAGGCGGCCCCTGGTGGAAGTGACATATCTGGATCTCCTCTAAAATCGATCCCCACATAGGGATAGTTGCCCAAAGCAATGACTTGTCTCTGCCACCAGAAGAAAAAATCATTGTTGTAGGGTGTCGACACCCTACCTCCCCCCTGTCGTCTCATGACCTTGATCCACTGCGCCATGGCTGGATCATGTGGTCCTCCAAGAAGGATCTCCACTTTGGGTCCCAGAACTGGAACCCGCTCGAAAAAGAAGCTGCAAAAAATAGAGGCAAACCAGAATTTTCACTTACCCCCCTGCTTGCCCTCTGTCAACTAACCTTTCATATTGGTCAACAATGAGGTACACCAATCATAGACAGTGGGTGTAGTACACTCTACTGTGTAAAACATAAGTGGTTTCGATGCTTTATGCAACAAGGCCATTCCTATGATCCTGGTAAGCACAAGCACAATGATCTTCAAACTGAGGTTACTTATTTCTCGGATGGGGACTTGACTTCCCACCTTGGGAGTCCCTACTACATAGTGGACATCGATATACTCCTCGATATTCATCCCACTCCCCACTCCATGTGACTTGAGGTTCACAATCTCTCCTCGGCATGATAGACTAGTCAGGAAGTAGATGTCCTCTACTTTGATTCTCAATGGTTGTCCATCAAGGATAAATCTCTTGCTATCGGGATCCCAGTAACCCACCAACATTTCCAACAACCTCACTTGGGCCCTCATTCCTTTGAGAGCCCAAAAATTGTACAAACCACATATTTTTAGGGTCGCTTGAGCCACCATATCTTGATCCATTGCTGCATCTACCTTCTCATTCTTTCTCTCTCGCCATTCCA
Source organism: Picea engelmannii (assembly GCA_009831015.1). NCBI lineage: Eukaryota > Viridiplantae > Streptophyta > Pinopsida > Pinales > Pinaceae > Picea > Picea engelmannii. The sequence continues at coordinate 766,282 of ML788094.1, forward strand.
ACACCATCCTGCAAAAAACAAATCATTTTTGAGTCAGAAACCCCTCTTTTTTTCCATTTGCATACATATACACAGCTTTATTTGCACACAGTCATGGGTAGGGCTTGGTATACGCCCCCTGTGGTGCACACAGGGGTGTATACCTATTCGTACATGTGACCTATACAGAGAAACCTACGTATACCAAAAATCCCAAATTACGCCCTCAAAAACTAAAAAATTTGGAACCTAATTCAAAAATAAAATCCACTGAATTTGAAGAGGAAGAGATGAAGAGTTACCTGATCCAGATGGTCCGTGATTTCATTGCCTGATGCTCCTGCAATTGTCATTTGAATCCTAGAGGTATTTTGGTCCAAATTACACTATTTGGGTAAAACTCAAAATGATGCAGTAATTTTTTATTTTATTACTATTTATAAGTAATTTTTACCCACTTGGTATAGTTTTATGCTATTGTTTCACCTAATGGACTAATTCAAGAATGGTTTTAACCTGGCTTTTGTAGTTTTGACTTAGTTTTCTTGTGGATTTCAACATCATGGTTGGTCATTCATCTCCTCGGGAAGGTATTTTCATAACCTAGCATATAGGATAGGTATCTACTCCATCGTTCATTTTGCATTATCCTTCGACTACCTCTTTTTACGCCTTAGGTACGAACCCATTTATTGCAACGCATAACCCTCCATCTGCTATAAGTAGCATCATTGATAAATGCTAGAGACCTACCAAACATGGGTACCCTAGTTAGATCCTCTTTGTCATTTGGTGCCCATGGCAAGTTTTTTCCTTAGGACTGGGAGTCCATTATAATTCGATACATGACTTTATGATGAGCCTCATTTCTCATTCATGCACATGCAACCTTATTACCCATAGAGTCCCAAAAACGAGTCTTAGTTAAGCTCTTTTCTGACTCGTCTAAAAACCTAAAATCTTGCCAAGTGATTTGTCCCTTTCACACTCATTAAAATTGGATTTGAAAGGTCATGAGTCTTAGTTAAGATCTTTTCTAACTCGTTATCAAAAATAGAAAAGATTGCTAAGTGAACTTGTCTTTTTCACACTCCTAAATTGGATTTGAAAAGACGTCTATTTGGCACAAGTTTAACAATTTTTCACACCAAGTAGACCAAAAGATATAAAAAAGGACATTTTTTGGCGTTAAGTTGTGATTGCATCTCATGTCCTCACTTGAAGTATTGATCCTTTAGCTGGTTCTCGCTTTGTGTTACAAACCGTTTCCTAAGAAGTTTTTCATCCTCAACCAAGCAGAGCCTTATTTATATCCTTTGCAATTTGACACCTTATACCCTGGAGGGAACATCACCTTGAGTGTCCATATCCTGCATGCATTTCCTTGCATTAAGCATAGGTATGTTCCATTGATGGAACTAGTTTTTTCTTACTTGCGACACTCGTTCCCTCCTCTGTATCATAGCATTCATTTGTTATGAAAAAACAAAAAAATACGGGTGGGAAGGGAGTACTATATTATAATTGGAAGCAGTCATTTTGCCTTTGAACAAAGCACGAAGTTATTGAGTCCACGCATCATCATAATTTTGGGTTTAGCATGGCCTTAGGAAGTTGATCTCACTACAAAGTTTTCTCTACCGACTTGTTACTCTTCTAGTCCCTATAGAGAACATTATGGATGTCTCCTGCATCTAATACTCACATCATTGGGTCTATGCTACTAGAGTCCACCATATGTCTCATGCTCTTGTTCAAAGGAAGTATATCAACCTGTGTCAGCCACTCCTCAGAAATATTGACTTTGCATGTCGGTCGTACCCTTAGTTTGTCTTAGAATCACATGATACTATGGTCTTATCATGCACTCTAGCCCTACTTTCATCATTGGTAGGTCACCTTGAACCCAACAGTCGACATTTCATCATTGGTCGTTGACTGGGTGGTTTCCCTTTTGTTCGACGACAAGACATCTATTCACACTTTGGGATTCGTGCAGTTTCTTGGATGCCATTAGCCTTATTGGTGGTTTCCTCGCCTTTGTCAGCAATTTTTCATCATTGGATGATATTCAGAGGGTCATTTTCATCTACCACTTGCATTTGGCACACGCAAAATATGCACAAGGTCGTTGGTTCGTGAACATGTTCTTCGTCCGATCTCCAGCAAATCATGAAGCTCTTGCTTTGCTCCTCCTTCTGACTAATGAGAGATGCCTCAATGCTCTCCTTTTAACGGGCCTCTTTCCATCGAATTCAGCTCATTTATTCTGGATATGGGACCTAGAGTTTTATGGGTACCTTGAGGCTTGCAGTCATTAGTGGCAGACCCTCTCACCATTGACAAATGGGAATACATCAATGTCTCCTGATCAATGGATTTCTCAAGTGTTTGACACCGACTCCTTTATTCACACTTGTAGAAATGTACTCGGTGCCTTGATACCTACTTTCATTATTGTTAGTCTGTCACACGTTTGTTAACGATATACCTCAATGACCAGTAATCAAACAATGTCTCATCATCTTCGACCTCAACTCATCTATTCACATGATGTAGACTTTCACCCTTGGTGGATAGTGTAGAAGACTTGAATACATCACTATGTGGCTGCAAATTTCCTGAGTTGTTGCTTCCCTTTCATTGGACCAGTACCTATTCGACTTCAGTGATCATGGGAGATCGGATTATACTCCATGGTATACAAATATCTTTAGATTGATTTTGAGACTAGTTTCACTAGGCCTTGTTCGTGACTATGACAGCTTTTGGCATGTAATCGCATTTGTATCTTTCCTATTCATGGCCATGAACACTTTTTTGGTATATTTTCCACATGGATCTGCATCGTATTCTTGGTAGCCATGTATGCAAAGTCAGTACATAATGTAATGGGCAATTGAGTTTGTCTAGCTAGTTCTCTACCACTCCACTTCTGGGTTATTTATAATGTATTTCAGCCATCATAGATACTCCTCTGATCTCACACATTAGGAGGCATCTGTTATAGAAAGATTTTCCTCACCATTGTTATCTTGCACATAGGACCTTTTTCCATTTCCCTATGCAGACGTTTCATCCCTTTTTGATGAATCCAAAGCTAAAAATATACATTTTTCCACATATACGCTCCCTATTTGTTATGCAAGATGCGTATACTCGGGTTACTCCACTACAGCCCGCATACATCAGGATTTGTGCCAGAAAATACAAAAATGAGTTCGGGTTTCCATGTCACGATAGGATATCTCTGATCCTTGGCCTTCCATATATTGGAAATCTTCTGAATTGGCCCTTCAGTTGCATTCTGAAGGCTATAAGAGCACAATTTCGAGCTATGGAAAAGAGGAGAAAGAATTCAATTTTGAGAGCAAAGCTAGTCTGGAGAAATTACTTCATATTGAGTCTGCATCCCTTTGTCCCTCAAGTCTGAACACAGTGTTCATCCCCCAAGATCTTTCCCTATTGTTGAGAGGACCTCATTGTCTCTTTCCTATGAGCTTGCCTTTGGTGGAGGATTGAAGTGGTGGAGACCCAGTTGGAAGGAACTTGGTTTCTTGGTTTCGAACCATGCCGACATGGAATTATGTAATGTTGTCACTTCAGTTGATGAATTATTAATAGAAATACTCATTTCCCGTCCTATTGGTATCTTGCAAATATATGATTATTATCCATGGGCATGTTTGTAATTTTTATTAATGGATTATGCTATCTGATATGCTAACCCCCTTATATTATCACTATGTACTTGCTCTTCTTGTTTGTTGAGAACTTCTTGTAGGTATAAATCTTTCGGTCAAAGAGATCAATGGTGGAACATCATCGAACGTTGGATCGAGGTAGGCCTCTTTCTAATCTTGCACATTAGTTTGTATAGCATATGTTGGAATTGAGTTGATTTCTGCAGTCATACCTGTCTGTCATGATTTACCCTTGGCCATAGAGAGTTTTTCCCTCATAACAATCTTTTAACGATCTACTTGTGGGCTATGAATTTTGATTTATGTATTTGTTGTACGACTGATGAAGGTTGTCCTTTAGAATGTTGGCCTAGTTGAAGAGATGGAAGATAAAGCCCGTTCGGGAGAATAGCTTCCTGTCTGTATACCATAAAGTATGGGGAATTTCCTATAGCTTCCTTGGGTATGACCCTATTGGCCCATAAAGTGTTATGAAGTAGATTATGCCTATTTCTCTAGTTGTCCGCAACTGTTTTCTTCAGTATCCTCACTAGGTTCTTATTAGTTGATTCTGCCACTCCGTTTCCCTATGGATAATAATTTTCTGAGTATCTAATTATGATTCCTTTGTCTAGGGAAAACTCTGTTAACAAAGTGGAAGAGAAGTATGCTACATTATAAAAAAAAAGAACAAAGGGGACACCAAAACTCGTGATTAAATGTTGTTCTATGAATTGGATCACCACCTTCTCGTTTACATGAGCCAGAGGGATGGCCTCTACCCATTTCGTTAAGTAATTGGTGGCAGTAAGTATGTACTTGTGTCGTTTGTAAGAGCTTGGTGTAATTTCTCCTATGATATCGAACCCCCATTGTTGGAACGACCTAGAAATGGCCACTGGTTGGAGTCGGACTGCTGCCCTCTTTTCTCTCCCAGCGCTTACTTCACAAACTTTACATTTTCTAGCGTATGTGTGAGCATCTTTGAACAAATTGGGCCAATAATAACCAACTCTTAATATTTTATGAGAGGTAGTGTCTCCTGCGAAATTTCCACCTGCAGGACCATCATGGAGCTCCTTCAGGACTTTATCTACATCTCTATGTTCGAGGCATCTCAAAAGTACCCTATCATAATTAACCTAGAAAAGTACTGAATTTATGAGGCAATATTGTGTAGATTTTAACCTGAGAGCTCTTCTTTCCTTGGGATTGAGGGCTTCTGGGCAAGTCCCATGGTGCAGGAGATAATTCAGTTTCTCATACCAAGAATCTTGTCCTGGGGAAAGATATGAAGCTTCACCACACCATAATGCCATTTCATTCTCCCATCCAGGGTCTTCATTTACTTGGTCTTAAGCTTCAGCTACTAGTTTGCATAACCCTTGTCCTTTAACTGGTTTGGCAGGTTTTATGTCTAAGTCAAATTCCTGAAATACTACCATCCAGTTTCCTCTTCTTTCCCCCATCTCCTGTTGAGTAAATAGAGATCAGACAACGGGTTGAGGCACGCTTACTTTGGTGTGATTCTTGAGGATGTAAGATCTGAAGTGTTTGACTACCTTATATGTCGCATAGGCCTATTTATCTATAGCAGGATAATTAAGTTCAGATCCTTGAAGGTTAGTGCTCATAAATGACACCAAGGCCTCATTGTTGTCATCATCCTTTCGAGTCAATACTGCAGCTAACGATTGGTCGGAGGTAAAAGTATAGAGGAAGAAGTCTTTATCAAAACTGGGAATTCGTAACATGGGGGTTTGAGATATATCAGTTTCAATATTGCTGAAAGAATCATTTCATTCATCGTCCCACTTAAATTGAGCATCTTTGCAGATCATTTTTTATAGAGGTTTGACCATCTCAGCGAAATCAGGTGTGAATTTTCTTACAAAATTGATTTTCCCGAAGAAGGATTGCATTGTCTTTTTGTTGTGAGGCAATGGGATTTGAGTTATAGCTTTGACTCGCTCAGGGTCTATGCGAATGCCAGCTTGGGATATATTATGACCTAATATATTTCCTTCTTCCACACCAAAGATAGTCTTCTTAGGGTTTAAAGATATACCATATTTTCTACACCTTTTGAAAATCTAGGTTAAGTGTTGGATGTGCTCCTCTATGTTCTTTGAATAGATAGTTACTTTGTCCAGATACACTACCACACACTTGTTGATCAGCCCTCAAAATTCTACGTCCATTTCCCTTTGGAAGGTTTCCCCTGCGTTGATTAACCCAAAGGGCATGCGTTTGTAAGAAAAAGTTCCCCACTTGGTTCGGAAGGTAGTTTTCAAACAGTCTTCCTCTGAAACCATAACTTGGTTGTAACCCGAGAAACTGTCCAGCAGAGAGAAAATCTCAGAGCCGGACACAGTCTGCAAGAGTTTCTGCATTGGTGGGACTAGGTAGTTGTCCTTTTCTGAAGCTCTGTTGAGGTTCCTAAATTCTACACATAAGCGGATTTCTCCCGACTTTTTCCTCACAGGTACCGAATTTTCTACCCATGCGGAATACCTAACCTGGAAGATAATTTTAGCATCTAAAAGTTTCTTCAACTCCTGACACATGAGAGGTTCCAAGGATGGGTGATACTTTCAAAGCTTCTTCTGGAAGGGTTTCACTTCAGGTTTTAACAGTATAGTGTGTTGAATGATACGAGTGTCATAAGTTTTCAGATCTCGGTAGGGCCATGCAAAAACATATTGATATTGTTTGAATAGTTTGAGATAAGCCTTTCTTTCCTCTTTAGATATAGTCCTGCCGAGATTTATATTCTTTGGGATTTCCTGGGTTCTGAGATTTATAGTTTCATGCATGGGACATGAACTACCGGTCTTCGCATTTTTTGGCCCGTTTAATCGTTCCTTTAGGTCAAACAGGTTTTTTAAATTAGATATTCCCTTCGATATTGTGTGAGACTTCGATTTGTCAGTTGGTTGACCTGCCTGAGGCTTAGTTTATGTTGATTGTTCTTGGAATACTTTATCATCAATAGCCAAATATTTGAAATTGTCTTGGTCAGTCAGGAAGTTTATGATCTATTCATCTCCTTCAAATACTTTCCAATTGGAAATGTTGTTAGGCACTGATGGTTTGTAGAGTAGTTCCACAGTGAATCGAGAGGCTTCATAATCCTCTAGAGGTGACAGCCTTGAAGTAGCTGTGGCCAGGGAATCAACAAGAATATTCTTTGCCCTAGGGATCGTTGTGATATTGAAAGCTTCAAAATGCTCTATTAACCTATGCACTTCCTATTGATAATTATTTAGGTGCGGGGAATTACAATGTATAGTATTCCTTACTTGTCTAACGATAATCTCAGAATCTCCGAAAACCTTCAATTATTTGATGTTTAAGTCTATGTATTTCTTTAGTCTTTGTACTAGAGCTTCATACTCGACGATGGTGTTTGTCATTCAAATTCAAGTTTACAAGATAGGAAATGAAATTTTCCCTTTGGATCAATGAGGATACACCCACCCCCAGATCCTTCCTGTGATTTAGATCCATCAAAGTATACGGTCCAAATTTGTGAACGCAAATTGTCTGTTTTCTCCTTCTTATTACTTTCTTTCTCCCCTATATTTTGTTCCGTAATTTCTAGCCTAGGTCCTTGACATAAGAGGGTTTCCTCTATCAGTATTGGTGATTTCTCTTGAAAAAACATTTCATAATTTTGAGTGAGAGGGACATTAGATGAGAGAGGGGAGAAGTTGCCGAAGTAGGAATCACATGAATAATTGCCTAACACAGGGAAATCTGTTGATGAGGGTTCATTTAGAGTTTCTAAATAAGTGAAAATATGTTTCATATACCTTTCCCTATCAATTCTGATCATATTTTTGTATCCCTTCAGCGGTATCCAAAGGTGTGCCCGGTCTGTACTAAAGTATCCATTTAACTTCTTAGACCAATCCCGGCTTGGCAGTAACCCATAATCTTTTGGAATATCTACTACAATGATGTCAATCACTTGCAAAAACTTAGAATCTGTCTTTATTATTATCATTACATCTTTGAGTTCTCCCATGACCTTGACTTGGGTTCTATCTAGTTGTATTCCATGTTTATCACTTTTGAGAGGAACGACATTCAATTTTATTCAAATAGACAAGGGAATAACATTGGAAGATGCTCGAGGATCTGAATAATGGCGGCCATGGCTATCAGCTCCAGCTCCGCGATAGTCCACATTGGTTGCAAGAAGTCTGCTTTCGTCTCCAACGCATCGTCGTCGGTTCGATCTGAGTTTGCTGGATTTCGGCGCATGGATTCCATGTTTGACATGGTTTCAAGTCATTGCTTATTTGCTCAAATGCAGAGGAATGTTCAAGCCGTCGGCAATGGCTGTCGCGGAGTTGTCACCACGGCGGGCACTGGGAAGGTCTTCGTTGGTGGCAACGGGAAAGGCAATGAGGAGATGCAAGAGGCCGAAAATGCTCATTTTTCAAGTCTGCGGCAGGACGAAAATTCAAACGAAGATTGGTGGCAGAGAGAGTGGGGTTTGCTGAACCTGCATTATTTTTTGGACGAATGCTTGACGTTCGAGGCCGCTGATGAGGTGAACCAGCGAGAACTAAACCCGAGCCGCCGCCTCCGCTACCTTAAACTACATAGCAGCAAGACTAGCTCCGAGATCACGGCAAGCTTCCCCCTTTTCCTCAAAACCATTGCCGGATCTTCTCTCTGTATGCAGGTTCAAGGATCACACTCTGTCTCTGAGCTCAAAACCCAAATCCACCAAGCCACAGGGATTCCGCCTAGATTCCAACAACTAATCTTCGAAGGCCGGCAGCTTGGAGATAGCTCTCTGCTACGAGATTACGGGAACCTAAAAAACGCAACCATTTCTCTCACTTCTCGGTTGCGTGGAGGAGCGCCTTCAGTGACCCATCCAAGCTCTTACAAGCAGGCTGTGAACTCAGGGACTTCCGCTCCTTCGAAGCTC
>ML788094.1:778756-843738 GCA_009831015.1 Picea engelmannii
ATTAGGTAATCAAACTCTTGTAAGGACCAAGCGAAGTCCACATGCAGCAAGGTGACATCTAATTCACTAAAAATTGGCACACTTTCACTCACACACAAAAGTCACTTATCACTCACATAGCTTCTTCTTGAAACATGGAGGTCTAAGTAAGTTTCCTCCAAAGGGGTTCCGAAAATACCCCATCTTTTCTTGACGGGACTATCCACTCCCATTTTTAATCAACGAGGTTGGTTTGCACCCCCAACCTCCCAAAACAACTACATCTAAAATATTTCTAAAAACTCACTAAGTTTTCCTCTACAGGAGGTGCCAAAAGAAATTTTTTAGTCTAGGTAGGATTTCAGGGATAGGCATCCAAATAACTCCTCGTTATCTGGTTCTCACATTGTCAAAACATAGAGGTTGTCAAATAGGGAACTGAAAATCCTCCAAGTCAAGTGTTCCAATCACCATAAGGCAGGGAGATACCCATGAAGGGTTGAAGGCCAAGGTCTGGTTGTTCTGTGCATTCACCCTTGAGGCACCCACCTCTTGGACGGGATCCATCCCGTGACCCATTTCTTAGGCCGAAAATCTAAATGCCGCACTTTGACCAAGGTACCTAGTGACCAAATTTAGGACATCTATCCAGGTGGCAATTGTGGGCTGCAATTGCACCTTGATTGGATTTTGTGTGGCTATTGGGAAATATCGCCAGCTCTTTTGAGATATGCCCCCTTTACCCCTCATTATAACCAATTATTTCATCCTTCACTAGTTTCTCTTTCGGTGACTTCAGACCCCACCGTTGAGTACTATTGGAAGGTCCAGTACTATTTGAGAAGAAGGACGTTGCATCTTCTAGGACACGAGTATTTGCTTTCTTTTGATTCCCCCACGTGGACAAAACCCACTTACCCACATGTATGCTTCTTTTTCATTTTATGTATGATTCACATCTGAGTACAGTTTGATTTGGATATATATATTGTGTAAACATTCAATACAAAGACTCTTGTTTCCATATTACTCTCACCACTTTTTGCACACATTCGCACAGCTATTCTGACATCATAGGGCAACCACAAAACCCCCATCATTCACGACGCTTGCTCAACCTCTCTCCTATCTTAGGGGGAGTATTTGGTCATGCCCGCTCATCAACACCTCCTTCACACACTCTTGTGAGTGCTACTATCTTAGGATCAGCTTTGCTTGGCTCTACATTACTGGGGTCAACTTCCCAAGGTCATCCGTTCACTCGCTCTCCTTTACACAGAAGCGGGGGACCCACTTCCTCTCAAGGAGGGAGGACCAACCCACCTAGCCCCCCTCAAAGGTTAGGTTCAAAAAACACTATGGCCAGAGCTAATCCTCCCCCCCCACTGCAGATGCCATATTTGGCCTCTCTCAACATACCGGATCTCACCAAACTCACCAATGATCCTATATTGCATGATCCCACATGGCCTACAATACCAAGTAAACTCCTTTCAGACATACCAAAGTTTGAAGGAAAGGCAGGCGATGACCCTGCCAACCATGTCATGATATTTCACCTATGGTGCTCCTCCAACAACATTATGGATGACTCCATCAGACTGCGATTATTTCAATGCACACTCACTGGCCCATCGGCTAAATGGTATGTCGAAGAAAAATCGGGGTCCCATGCAACCTTTCAGTCATTGGCCAAAGCATTCTTGACCTTCTTCCAATTACCCATCTGCCACAACAATGGTCTAGAACTACTGTCTAACTTCAAACAAACCTCAGCCACACACATCGTTGACCACATTCATGAGTGGCGTAGGCGACGTAGTTTGTGCAAAGCAGAAACCACCAAGCAACAGTGTCTCGACTGGTTTCTTAGATCACTTGTCTCTCTCCTTGGAAAGGATGTAGCTTCCACCTTCTCTCAATCCGAAGAGGAAGCCATCAGTAAGGCCCAACAGTACGACCTCATCTATGCACAGTCAGGGTACTTATACACGATACTTCCTGATCTTCCAAAACCTGTGCCATTTGGCCAAGACAAACCTAGGATGTCTCACTCAGCAGACAGAATAATAGGTGCCACCACACACCATGGTCCACAACCCCAACCACCACCGATGTATGGAACACCTCAATACCCGTCGGCATACAGGGGCACTCCTTATTACCCCCCACCCCATTATCAATAGCCATACCTTGTTGTTATACCTCCACCTATCAGTAGACCACCGCCGACAGCTCCCATACATCCACCTCTTCCAACCACCAGTGTTCCTCCCTCAACATCAACTTATAGTACTAGCGAAATCATTATGCCTTCCTATGTACCTTATGGCTCGGTACTACCACACAATCCATACTTCCCATTTCCTGGTCCTCCACAACCCATGGCTCCCCCACATCCTCATGCGGGGGTAAATTTTGTTCAACCCTCTGCTACTCAACAATACCAAAGTTTTGAATAGTTGAATACAACCAACCCAACTCATCCATCGAATAATGCCAAGAAGAAAGGACGGAACAGGAATAACAACAACCCAGGTCAAGGCGGGAATCATCCCCCACAACACCAACCAACTGGGGGCAACCAGAACCAAGGGAACCAAAACCCCCAAGGAGGCAATAATAATAAATGCCAAGGGAGAAATAATGTTAAAACCATATTCCCTTGTGCCCTTTATGGTGAGTTCGGCCATTACAATCATCATTGCCCCCAGATCGTTGATTTCAAATGGTTGAAAGATTCTGGTAGTCTTCCCCATTCTCTTGCACAACCTGCCCCTCAGCAAGCACCACAACAATACATGCAATAACCCCTTCCTGCCATGCTGCAAAATCCTATCCCACATCAAGGTGTGATAAACACCCAACAGGACACAAAGCATCCCCCACCTCAGGGGGGACAATACCTCAACCCCAACAATCCAATAGATCGTACGATTCTCCTCACCAGTGAGGAAGAAATCATTTTGCAAACGTGTAGCCATTAGTATCATGCACCCGCTGAGTCTCCTCTCCTCCCTCCTGAGACAAACCCTACACCATCGGGACCCCCGTTGGTGATCCCTCGCCCTTCTGCCAAACCACCGCTTCACATCCCTCACATCCCATTGCGTAGGAATGTCCACAACCCACGGGCTAGGGAAGCTCATAACTATAGTTTGGCAGACGATTTAGCACAATCCTCATCTTCCATGTCAGTCTTGGAAGTTCTACAGACTTGTCCTACTCAGTGGAAATCACTACTTTCCGCCTTGGGGGTAGTCGACCCTGCAGATACTCGACTCATCACCTTTGATCTTGACAGTGGAGAACCTCGTCTTCCAGCCTTGATCGCTTTTCAAATACCAGTAAAAATACGGAACATCACAGTTCATCGGTGTATCATCGATGAAGGTGCATCTACATGCATCATGTCCAAAACAGTATGGTAGAAACTTGGTTCCCCGGAACTCATATCCTCTGCCATCACATTACGAGCTTATGACGGACAACCATCCTCTCCTAAAGGGCTCTTCCAAAATTTCCACGTCGAACTCATGGGGAAAACTATTCTCATTGACATCAAAGTTATCGATGCCCCTCTCGATTATAATATCTTGTTTGATCGTAGCTACATGTACACTATGAAGGCAGTGGCATCTTCCGTCTTTCGGACAATGACATTCCCCCATAATGGGAAGATCGTGACCATTGACCAAGTCTCACATTATGAGCCTAACCCATCTACCAACATTGATAACATTATTCCTCTCATCCACACAAACCAAGACACATATCCACTCGTTGAGATGGGTCTTGGGATTTTTAAAGATCCATCCTTGTTAGGGAAATACCATGGAGCACCACCACTCCTTCATCCTACTAATCAAGTATGTGTCATATCATCTAACGGAACTCACACAGAGGATACCCTTCCTCCTACAGAGGCTTCTATCATATCTGATGTCCCAATCATCACAGAAACCCCTCCTCAAAACCCCCATGGACACTCGTCGACCCCATTAGTCCACAATTCCACCTCTCCCCAAGGACATAGTCCAGTTTGGGAGACAGTTCCCCAACCCCTCACTCAAATTCCCTTCTTCTACCCTCCACCCGGTATAGAAGTTTTTCAGGTAGCCGCAACGCTCACACTACCTAATATGGTGTTAGCAATCCCAGTGTGGTATTTACACCCACCAAAGATGGTCCCTCGACCATCCCTTCCCCCTCAGGAAGGAATCCCCATGACAATTCCCATCCTTACCCCCACCACCCCCCCACTCACTAATTCCCCTGTTACAGTTGGGGGCAGGAGAAAGATGAAGGAGATCACCGCTCCACTTCCTCCACGCATCCCACCACCTTGTGCACTATGTGAGAAAGAGGGCCACCAAACCAACAATTGTCCATCACTACCTGAATTACGGAATTTGATCCCCCTCAATCAAAATCCCACAACACCCACCACTACTGCTAGTCCCACCACTACCACCCACCCTTCCAGTAGTAAAGGGTTGAGGACCAAATACGCTTGTGCTATATGTTCAGAGTATGGCCATTACACCCATCATTGCCCAGCACTACCATGCTTTCGGTAGACATTAGCCGCTGTATGCCAGAACTTCCAGAACAACCCCAGTCCTGCTACATCCTCATCAACAAATATCACTAACATCCGCTATGTCACCACTTCATTCAATGAATGTATGAGACACCCTTTCTCTCTCTGCGATTCATTATCTCATTTTACATACCAGTGTTCTATGATCCTTGAACACAGGAAACGAAAATTGGCCCTGCTTCACCGACCTGCAGTGGCGATAATTGACATTACCTCGTCACTAGAGGATCTTCATGTCATTTCTCCCGAGCCCGAGGCACTCCCAACACCTCCATGGTTCTTAGATGACGTATCTAAGGATTTTCCCCCCAACCCCCCCAACTCTCTTGCTCATTCCCCTACGGACACTCTCCACCCAACCACTATGGGTACCCCTCAGTACTTCAATATATGGTTTATGTCGAGTGAACCCTCCCCATCTTCTAACCATGTTCCCCCTATTTCTTCACCAGGGGGAAACCACACAACCACTGTCACCGAGATCACTCCTCATGACCCCTTGTATTCCCAGCATTTCCAATGTGACGAGGAAATACTAGAAGAGCTAAATCACCTGGACTCTCCCTGGGATGCGCTACACCACCGCACACTCTTCTCTCCACAGGAAGCCCCCATGCCTCCTAACCAGAACCCCATTTACGCGATCGAAACCAAGGATTTTATCCCATCAGGGCCTATCGATTGGTTCAACAATCCCATTCCTGCTCCTGATGCGTTCGAAGAAGGAAATATGGCCAACATTTCCCCCACCATCAAAATTGACATTTCCATTAAAAATGGCATCGTCGAAGAAATCACCATTGGAGCTGCTTGCACTCCTCAGGAAATCGCCGCATATAAAGCCCTCTTCCAGGAATATAGGGATATTTTCAGCTGGTCATACATGAAAATGCCTGGCCTTGATCCCTCTATTGTCAAACATCGCATCGACACCTGGCCTGACATCACACCAGTTCGCCAAAAACAGCGGCCGCTACACCCATCCAAAGCCGCGGCTATCAAAGCCGAAATTGACAAATTACGCGCTGCCAGGTTTATTTACCCCATCGCTTATACCTCATGGGTTTCCAACCCTGTACCTGTTGACAAAAAATAGGGCACTATCTGCGTTTTCACATACTTTCGAGATCTCAATAACGCATGTCCCAAAGACAACTTTCCAACGCCTTTCATTGATCAAATTATCGATGACTGCGCCAACCACGAGGCTCTCTCCTTTATGGACAGATTCTTTGGCTATAACCAAATTCAAATCCACCCAGTCGATCAGTATAAAACCACATTCACTACCCCATGGGGTACTTTTGCATATCGTGTCATGCCTTTCGGCTTAAATAACGCCGGCGCAACTTTCCAGCGAGTGATGACATACATCTTTCACGATCTGGCTAAAATCATCCTCACCTACTTGGATGACCTCACAGCTCGATCCAAGAAACATACCCAACATCTCGATGATTTACGAATCATATTTCAATGGTGTCGTCAGTACAACATCCGCTTGAATCCTCTCAAGTGTGTGTTCTGTGTCACCGCATGGTGCCTCCTTGGTTTTATTGTTTCCCAAAGCAGTATTACCGTGGACCCCCTCAAAGTCCAAGATATCACCGAAATTCCACCTCCCCGAAATTTACGGCAACTTCAGAGTCTTCAGGGCAAAGCTAACTTTCTTAGACGCTTTGTCCCAGATTACGCCATACCCGCACACGGTTTCCTTCGCCTACTACGTCACGACATCCCATTTCACTGGGACGACCATGCCCAACAATCATTTGACGATCTTAAAGAAGCACTTTCCTATGCACCTTTAATTAGTGAACCTGACTATAATCATGACTATATCCTCTACGTATCAGCATCAACTGTATCAGTAGCCGACGTCCTTGTCCAGCTCGGAGATGACAATCATGAACATGTCATTTATTACGTTAGTAAAAACCTCCCAGGGACACCCTTGAAGTATAAAGACGAAGAGAAACTTTCTCTTGCAGTTGTCCTCGCTGTCCAGAAACTGCGCCATTACATTCTGCTTCACACCAAAAAAGTCGTCGCAGATTCCAACCCTATGCAGTACTTTCTCAGCCATCAGCAAGTTAACAGAAAATTTTCTCGATGGATCATTATCCTTCAGGAGTACAACCTTGAGTTCTCAACACCTAAGAGTAAGAAGGCCCTCATTCTCGCCGAACTTGTCACGGCCCTCCCCTTTAACACCACCAGTGCCCCCGTTAATACCGACTTTCCCGATGAACATCTCTTTAAATTACTTCGGATGATCCTTGGTATGACGACCTTCTCGTCTACCTCTGAACTCAAAATTTCGGTAACCACCTTTCATGGGATGATCGTCGACGTATTCTCCATCAGGCCCCCCGCTACCTTCTCATCGAAGACATCCTATACCGACGGGGCGTCGACACCATTCTTCGTCGATGCCTGACTATTGATGAGCCTGATAGAGTCTTAAATGACTACCACAGTGGTGCATGTGGGGGCCATCTTTTGGGTATACCCACTACTCAAAAGATTATCCGAGCCAGTTACTTTTGGCCTACCTTGTTTCATGATTGCATTCATGCCGTGAAATGATGTGAGTAATGTCAGCTCTACGCCAACAAAGCCTGGGCTCCCCCCGCTCTTCTCCACCCTATCATTACTGCCGGCCCTTTTTGTAAATGGGGCATCGACTTCATGACTTGTAATCCCCCCTCCAGTAATGGTCACAAATACATCGTTGTCGTCATTGATTACTTCACCAAATGGGCCGAAGCTATGCCCACTTTCAACAACACCGCTGACACTGCAACGCGTTTTTTCTTTAACCATGTCATATCCCATTTTGGAGTACCCCTCCAACTCATTTCTGACCATGGGAAACACTTCGAGAATGAGATCTTCGTCGAACTCTCATCTCGGTTAGGCTTCTCTCATGAGTTTGCCTCACCATATTACCCTTAGTCTAATGGATAGGTCAAGGTAGTTAACAAAGTCCTCAAGACCATGTTACAACACACAGTTAATAAGCATAAAACCAATTGGCATCATATGTTATTTTATGCACTATGGGATTATCGAACGACTGTGAAAATCACTACTGGTTTCACACCATTCCATTTAGTCAATGGGGTCGAGGCAACTCTTCCCATCGAGTGCAAAATTCCCACCTTACGCACTGCAATTGAGCTATTACCTGACACTGCTCCAATGGATCAACGCTTGCTGAACTTGGAGTCTCTGGATGAATATCGTTGATCTTCCTTACAGAACAACGAGGCATCTAAAAAATGATCCAAGGCTACCTTTGATCGCCATGTCAACCTTCGATCATTCCGCGAAGGTGACCTCGTCCTAGCTTATGATATCACTCATGATACCTTTGGCCAAGGAAAATTCAAATCACTTTGGCATGGCCCTTACATTATCCAACATTGCCTCACCAAAGGCACATACATCCTGGCCTCCCCCAAAGGCCTCTCTCTCAAGGAACCCGTCATCGGGTTGTATCTCAAGAAATTTTATGCTTAAAAGTAGTCATTCTACTTTAGGTTATTTCTTTTTTTTAGCATTTTTAATCTTTTTTCTCCTCCCCTCATGTCTAAACTATCCTTTGTGCTATTTACAGATGCTTCCTCCACTAGCCTACCACATCGGTTATGCCGACGGTGCCAACCGTTGGACACAAAATCTCGCTTCGGCTGCTTGGGCTCTCTACACCCCCTTACATGAAATGCTCCATTCAAGCGGCATATGTTTGGGGTCAGCAACCAACAACCAAGCCAAATATACTGTTGTCATTGGCCTCCTGGTCGACGCCCAACATCATGATATTCGTCACCTTAGCGTCTTCCTCGACTCTCAACTAGTCATTCTCCAACTCAACAATGTGTACCGCGTACACGATCCGTGCCTCTTTCATAAATACCTACAAGTTAGGTTGTTATCTCGACATTTTGATTCCATTACATTTACACATATCCCAAGATAATTGAATCAAATAACATATCACATAGCTAACATGGTGTTAGATTGGCATATATCACATCAAGCTACACATACATAAACATATCACAACACCTGTCACAACATATATGTAGAATGGACGTAATCAACTCATCAGGAAAAAACATGTAGACAACATATGGATCTCAAAATATGTATACTCATATATATATAAAAGTCCATCAGGCCATCCGAATGTTTACATACAAAAATACATGTATCCGCAGGCCAATGCAGCACCTCGGTACAAAAATGGGCTCACCAGCCTATATACAACAAAAAAAAGATATACATCAGACACCACTCATGGTGCCTCTATCGTGCCACCACCTGCTCCTCCCTCAAGTGGTGGCAGCCCACCACCACCTACCTCAAGCAGTGGTGGTCCACCCCCTACAGGACCCTCATGCCCTGGCGGTAGGCGTCCACTTGTCATAGCAGGAACCATTGCTGCTCGTCGCACTATGGACCGCCATGGTGGCGGTACCCCCACACACTTCTCCAGGAAACTCTTGTCCTGGATGCACGACCACATGCCCTCAGGCACATCCTGTAAAACCATCTCCAGATGACGACGTATATCATCAAAATCCACTCCGACCGCCGCCGGAGGAGCGTATGATGGCCCCGCACCAGGGTCATCAAACCGACGCCTCCTTGCTGCCCTCTCTGGCTCAGCTGGTCACCCCACGACATCCTTCCGCTGACATCTCTCTCCCCACGACAGTCTCTCCGGCTCCCGACGAGCCGACGCTCTCTGCAACTCTACCTCGTGCCCGCGAGGTGACACATCTGCACATACAAACAAACAACAAATAGTATCAGCCTCTATATCATAAACATATGAACGGATATCTCAAAAAATACACAACCATACATATCTACATCATCAATCAACCTACCTCGATGATCAAAAACCTCCCCAAGAGGTAGCACCATATCCAGATCATCTCGGAAGTCCACCTCGGCATAGGGGTACCGCAAAATCACCTGTGGCATCTACCGCCATACCTGCGCTGCCTCTGTCAAAAATAAGTGGACCCCTTCGCCACCACCATGGCGAAGAAATACAGTCGACCACCTCCTCAACCACGGCTCTCGTGCCCCAGGCACACTCAATAGAATCCTCGGGTGCAACATTGGCACCGTCTCTAGAAACCAGGCCACTAGGATGGACCCGAAAGTAAACTCCCCTGCACTAGTAGACCGACAATGGTCCAACTGCACCACCATCCTCGCATGTAGCATCAGCCCCCAAGCGAAATGCTCACCGACCAACACTCTCTCCAACACCAGAAGCTGGCCACCACTAATCTGTTGGGTCGCCAGTGACCCATATACCCGCACAATCATTGCTGTTATACAACAATGCACCAGGGAATATATCGCCGATATACTCACCATCGTCTCGAACATAAAGTTTTGACCTGAACAATATCTTCGGCCAATATCGGCGAGCAAAGTACTCCTAGGCAGCACCGACTCCATCGGTAAGGGCGTTCCCCGAAAGGGGAGCCCCGTCAAGAAATATACATCCTCCACTGCAGTGAAGGGGATCTGCTCTCCTTGCACGAGGAAGCAGTGCAGCTCCAGAATCCACATCTAGATTAGGAACTGTAAAAGATACTCCTATGCCCGTATCAATGGGCACTCAAAGAACTTTAGCAGCCCACAGGCTGCCAAAGTTGCATGAACACCTGGCCCCTCAATGGCCATGGCGTCTCGCAACTGCGACTAGTCTCACTCTCGCCACCCCACTGGCATCATCACCACCGTCCACCTGCAGACAACACAGAGTCCTATATCAGCTCAGGGAACCATCAATAGCATAAAAAAGACTAGCTTTTATACACCTCAACCTTGCCTCCTAGGCGCGGTTTTGTTACCCACAGGTGCGCACACATGCACGCCTGTTCACTATGCAGGCGCACACACATGCGCACTTGTTCACTACATATGTGCGCATTAGTGCGCACCTGTTTGTTTCACAGACGCGCTCCCACGCACGCCTGTTCACCATACATGTACCCCCAGGTGCGCGCCTGTTCAACCCACAGACATGCACGTGTGTGCACCTGTTCAACTCACAGGCGCGCCCTTCTAGCGCACCTTAAATTCTCTCTATCATGCCCCCATGCACGTATATCCTTTGGACAGGTGCACACATATGCACGCCTATCACCGGATCACCCATGCATGTGGGGTCCATACCCCCTAAATGTCTCTGTATGGCCCCCCGTATAGCCCCTGCTCAAAAACTGAAATCCTATTTCTATGCTGGAGGATCAGAACACTAACCTGAAGCTCGCTAATCACCAATCGGATGCCTCACCCTCCCTGAATCTCCAAATCTCCTCTGAAAACTGCTCGTCTAGTCACTATTGCAGTAGGTACAAATGAGGTGGCAATGTGGGCCCTACAACTATATATAGGCCTTTTTCCAAACTTCCACTCACCATCCTAGGAGCCCACAGTGTCCATTTTTCAATCTGTCTTCAGCCATGGGATCAACATCCCGTCACCTACATCACAACAGTCCATGGGTCTCTTTTCATCCTGCGCCCCCGGGGTGCCTTTTTTTCATACCATGGTCAGGTGCGCATGCGCATAGTCACACTTATCAAATACATGCTCATATTCTTTATTCTCTTCAGATGTTGTTCACTTTGGGTCTTTGGTTTTCATGTGTGCAGGTACTTGATCATCATCCATCGACACAACCCCTTCAGGTATATACTCAGCACTGGCATGTAGTCTTTCCCGCTGTATCGCATTTACATTTCTAGTCACACCCTCTGATATTGGCCTCTAGGATCCCCATTCCCAGCTCTGCAGTACCCACGCCTCCATTTGCATCTTCGGTACTGTTACCCAGTAGCATTCTTACCCACATGAGTTGTCCCATGCATAGCACCTTTTTCCACTTTTTAACACTCATGCTGTTTTTCCTTACCCTTTAGGGATGGGAGTCTCGATAGTCTTTCATCATGTCGCGAATCAGCCACATACTCCTTCTCCTCATTTTGCTAGATTTCCCACATGGACTCCCAGATTATCTCTTTACGATTCTATTTTTTACCTGCACCTCCACAGTATCATGAACCCTCCATTTCATCCACAATCAGTTTGCCCATCTGCGAACCTACCTTCATTTCACCTACCTCATACAAAAACTTTCCAATGGGGCCCCCACCCTTCATCAGTTTTCGAAACAAATTATGCCCTACATGGGCCGCCCATATCACACTGGGGCACCTGTTTTTGTATTTGTACATTTCTCCTCAATTATTCATTATTTATTGTACAAATGCCTTTATTTCCAGTCATTACATTCTCTTTTTTGTCATCACCTTTGGCAACCTGCTTCCCTCCTTTTGGCTAAATGCAACCCATGTCACCCTTGGTTGGAGCATTACTTATCATCTACCCTTGCCGGCATCATCCATATCTTTAGAGTACTCCACCAGTCACTTACCTCTGCCCTCTGAATTTGTTCACCTTGTCCTGCCTCTAGCACAACTTATCATCGGTCTTGTCGTCCCCCTGACACTCGACCTCATTACACGGTTGCGGCCACTTTTTATCTCATACATCCTCCAACCAAGGGCAGTCTTGAGTCTTCCCACTTCTTGACTTTGTCCATGTACCTCTGCCACTTCCTCACCTCAGTAGATTTCATGAAGCCCTTTGCTTCTGGGAGTTGCGTTCCCCTTTTGTCGACATCAGCACCATTTTCTAGAAGGGCGACAGTATCTTGATTCTCATTCTCCACTCAATGAGAGATCTCAGATGGCACAGGGTGAAACACTATTACTCCCTACTATCGTTGACCCCCATAACATTTGACGCCAACACTTTCTCATGTTACGGTGGGTCTTAGTTTGCGACTATTGCAGTTAGTTCTTTCATTTGCCGAAGACCTCTGAACTTGGCAGGGCTATCAATGCCCACATCATCGCTGGTACTTATTACTGCGATCACTACCTACTATTCAGAGTATGTTCACTTGCAGAATTATCTTTTTCCTTTATCAGAACCGCCCCCGAGGGCGCTGCAGTTGTCTACACCAACTCTTCAGTCATCTTTTTTAGAGTTACATGACACGAGCACGGGGCATGCCCACCTCGTTTGTACACAGTTTTCTATTTTGTGCACCTCATAGAAGGTCAGGTCCTACCGGTTCCTTTTTCCCTCTAACGGATCGCTCTAGGCAATTACACTATTACTCTCTCTTACAACAACATTCTCAGTAGAAGAAACATTGATGGATTTCGGCTATACGTATGCTCCTAACCTCATCCATTAGGGGGCATCTGTTATCACTGAAATTTCGTTCGCACATGGTTACAAGAACTCAGCATTGTCAACCAGTAATGAAGTCATTCATGAACCTGAATTAATACCACAACATTCAAAAAGGTCAAAAACTATACAAAGTAGTGAAAAATTGAAGAGCGCTTTGCAGACATTGGGCACGCGCGCACATGCACGGAACAGGAACGTAGAAATCATGCATATGCGCATGATGCGTGACTGTTAGCGCAAAAAGCCATGCACCTGCTAAACGACGCATTTATGAAAGTGGTCGGCCTCCCAACCACTTATGGTTCAGCACCAAGCCAATTTGACCCTCAAATCTGGGCTGGATCTGACTGGTGGGTTGGTCAAAGACCTAATAATGCCCTAAATGGCCTCTTTTCACACTACAAAGCAGTTACACAATAACCCAATGCAATGCTATAAAAAGCCATGAATGCACCTCATTTTCTCAAGGAATTCAAAGTAATGTTATGTTGCCTATATTGTTTTAAGGACTCCATCCTTGACAAGAGCACTTTGGCACCATTACATTGGACAATCCATCTCACCATTGAGTGGATTTGTAAGGAGTTCTTTCATCACCATTTTCATTTTCTTTGTTGTAAGAAGAGACAACTAGTGAGGGTCCAAGAGCCTTCCCTTGGAGAAAGAAGGGACTCATAGTCCCCTTTCTTCTTGGTGCTTTGTTTTCATCAATAGATCAGCCTCAAACATTGGTGACATGGGTCTTTTTGTTCTTTTTATCTCTATGTCCCTATGCTTACGATTTTAGTTTTTATTGCATCTATTAGTTTAATTATTAATTATAGTTTTGTTTTTCTTTCTCTAACTCTTTTCTTTACAACTGTCCTGCTCAGTAGACCCAACTGAGCTTGCAAGCACCTCTTATTTTCTCACCAAGGTGACGAAAGAGGCGCAACAATACATATGTCCATAACTAATATATTAGCCTTCAAATTCTTCAAATATTCAACTACGTTATAATCCAGTTTTGGCAATTATCGGGTATGGATGATTATAGGGTTCTTATGGGGAGCAAAAGGTGATTTCGGGTGATCGAGAGTTTCTCTTCCTCCTAGGGTTTGGGTAGTAGTAGTATCTTTTGAGACAAGTGGACCATTACTTCACGTTTGCACGACCGAGACCTCTGCGGGTGGTTCTTGAAACTCAAATAGGTCATTGAAAGGCATGATTAAGTCAGGATCCCATATCAACATGGTTGTATCTTCTGGTGGATCAATCTCTTCTTAATCGACAACATTCATGACCGAACTGATTGGTTGTTCGGTCAGGGAGACTTCATCTAGAAACCAATTGGCCATCAAATTCATGGCATGCACCCATTGATATCAGTCTCTTTCAGAGTGGTTTTCCTGGTGATAAGTACAGAAAGAGTCAGATGCTACATTTCCCAGATCGATATTTAAGTTAGCTGGGGAAGGTTCAATTGCTTTGAATAGAGGGTTTCTTTTAAAGAAATCATTATAGGGTATTTGGCCTTTGTTTCCCTCCCCTATGTTTCTTTTCATGTCTATAATCTCATTTGATAATTTCTTAACCATGCGTTGTAGGTCTTCTATGTCTCCATTCCCATTTTCGGGATCTTTTTCTGCTTGTTTCCCTGGCGGTCTAGTCAAAAGGAGTCCTCTCCTGGGAGGAGGTTGGACTTATTTTTTAACTAACGAGACCTGAACTTCCTTACATCCCTTCATTTGGAACTCTATCATTTTGGCTTCTTCAAAATTCTCAGCTAGGGTTCATTTGGCATCCCTCTTCACAAACATGGAAATAGAAGCTGGGAGCGCATTAGCATATACTTCGATTTGCAACTCTTGAGTTGGTTTAGCTTTGGGTTGGAACTTGTTTAAGATGGTTGTGAATATTTGATTGAAATATTTAACCTTCTCCTTTGAACTCATGGTGGCAGCGAACAATTTAGCCATCAAATCTCCTATAGTGATTTCCTCAACAAATTTATCTAGAAAATCCTTCTGAAACTTTGTCCAACTGGTTATGGATCCTACAAGTAAGTTAAATTACCATGTGGAGGCTGAGTTATCAAAAGTGTAGGGGAACATCCTGAAAACTATTTCTTCATGCTGAACATTCTTCAGTCTGATAGCCAGTATGAATTTCTTGATATGATCTTCAGGCAACCCCGAGGTCTCGGGATCAAACTTAAGAAGTTACTTATTTGGATGTTGGGGAAGGTTATGGATTGGTCCCAGGATGGCCAAAGCGTCTATGGCCAACCAAGGTTGATTTTTCTATGGTGGGTTTCCCCTTTATTCATCATGGTCATTGTTTTCTTCCATATCTTCAGATTCTGGGTTAAACTCCTCCTCTTTTGAAAAATCGTCTAGTTCAGAGACGTCATCGGTTGGCATTTCAAGGATCAGATTTAGAGGATGTTCGATTTCGGTGATTGAGAAATATATTAGGTATTCCAATGTGTGCAAAAAAACTTCGTCAGGAGTATTGACCATTGGTCTACTTACTTGTTTTCTTCGAGGAAGTATCGGAGCTAAGGACAACGCACCGATCTATTGGGCGTATTCTCTTATGATTCTTCTGAATCAATTTAATTCCTCATGAGGAAGAGCATAAGGTATGTCAGGCAACAAACATTCTCCCTCAGGATGGGGTGAGTTACTTCTTTCAGGAGTACTCAGTGTGTGTGGGTTGTCTGGGGAATGACTAGCCATGCATGTGGGATGTTTTGAATCTACACACTGTCTAAAATATTATGTGAAATATGTGTTCAACCATTCATTCTTCTGGCCCTCCTTCTAGCGCCAATTCTATTGATGAGTCCTAAATCTCTTTAGTTCAACAACATGAACCAAACCCGCCACCAAGGCCCAATTAGACTCTACAATGTTTAGTAATGGAATGGTTCTCCAGATCTTGCGATCCGACCAATTAATCGATGGGATTTACATTTTCTTGTGAAGGCACATCCTTCAATTTGAACTTTCTCTTTTTGTATTTTCGCTTAGGTGGGACCGATATGAGATGTAATCCGGTATAAACCAACTTGGAAATAAACATGAATAAGTTTAACTACTAGAAAAGAGGCTGAGCTTGGGAGAACCCGCTACTCAAGCATGCAGACGAGAATTTTATACCACAGGCCTAGTACTAATACGATAACCATGTGAGCATCCAATTACTGTCTGAGATACTAATTATCATAAAGAAAACACATATGCGATAAGATAATGGTAGGTAAAATAATTCACCTAGTCTAATCATCCATCACATAATAACACAACGATTCATCTTCATCATAAAGAAAAGAACTGTAAAATATTGCATCAGATAACTTAACAATAGATTTAATAGATATTACTCATTATAGCATCCATTCATGAGACGATATAGGAAATAGTTCTTCTCCACGTCCAATCACACATGCATTTGATGAAAATATAACTTTGTCTCTAGTCTAGAAGGACTTCTCTATTAAAGGTAGCTCGGAAATAGTTCTTAACAAAACTAAAACAAGAGTTTCTTGCAACAACCATCGACCCTTGACTAATTGGTCAATTCTCTTATTTATAAAATAAAAATAACTAAAAACAACGGCTAAAGTGCAGTTAAACAAAACAAAACTCCCCACATGGCATTCTCTCCTAACAGTTTTCCAACAGTCATCTCAAGATATCACTTTTAAAGGGTGACTTTTCTCATACTCTGACCAACTAATAAACAACTCCTTGCAGGTGTGGACGTATGGAAATATGTGTTGTTCGATCAAAGTCGTGAAAATATATCTGATATTTACTACATGTGCCCGATATTTCACCAGACTGATGCTTAACTGCTGCAGTACAACCCGAGCTCTTATTGGGTGTTCCATAAATTGTTGCACCTGTCCTGGCGTTGTGTCAGTAAACTTTGCTAGCTCTTTGGCCCACAACAAATCTTTCTTGGTGTGTGATTTGACTATGTCATGCAAGTCGTCAAAGTCATCAGGTGGGACGAACTCGGGGGGGGGGGCGATATCCTTCATCACCTTGTTGATTTTCTGACCCAGTTTCTTTCAGATTTCTCGGTGAGGTTGTTGAGCTATTCTTTCTTAATACTCAGAGGAACCTTTCCTACAATCGAAATTAAACTCATTTAGATATTTTGTATATGACAACAATTGGAAAAATATATGTATAAAGTGTAATCGTGAAGAATATAGACTAGCTCATACCTATAATGATTGCTAAACCTGATTGTTTGATACTTACGTGATCTCTACGATACTTTTTCCAAGTTTCTCACCTCGCTCCTAGGTGTTTCGAAATTATTTTCACATAGAATAAACTTGTTTACAATGACTCAAAAGGATTTAATGGAAAAGATCTTACCAATCATTTCAACTAATTAATCCGAGTGATTAGTGAAATTCAAACAAATCTACTGTTGAATCTCTGCAAATTAATTCTACGTGGGTTGATGGCGAAGGCGTGAAGGGTGATGTGTGGTATGGATAGGTTCAAACAATCCTTTTGATTAGTGCACAAATTAGCAACTAATGTGGGATTTGGAATTAATTAGTCCCTTGAATGTGTTGAATCTACACGTATCTGGTGCTAAAACGTCCCATCGTGTCGCTTTCCTAGTGGGCAGGTCGGGGATCGACAATGCATGGTGAATTCTTTTGTTGGTATCCTCTTGTTAATAACTTTCGACATTGATTGATTTCATCATACAGTGATTACGTGGAAAGAACTGCTAACGAATCTGTGTAAAACTAGATCACATGTTTAACCACTCTGGCAATGACATATGGCAGATGAGGAAAGGTGATTTGATCGTGTATCTCAATCAGAGTCTGGGTTCTAACAGGATGCGTGTGTTAAAATAAACCTGGGACCGTCGATGCCGAAAGGTATCAGGGGTTGGTGATCAGGGATAAACTTATCATGTTCCCTACAGACCAACTTTCTAGAAAATGTCGAAGTCGAAAAGTATCGGGGATCGACTCTTAGCGAAGCTTTTTCTTTATTCGTTGGTGATTACTCTTTTATCCTTTTACTGATACTGAAGGGATCGGTCATCGGCAATGTCTTTGTGTGATGCCTGTCACAAAATAAAACTCCCTTCTGCTGACACCGACAAAGATCAGCGCTCGGCGACCTCGGTCCTCTCGAGTGATTTTCCTTCATCTCTAATTCTTCCCGATGCCGAATATTTGAGTGCGTCGGGGGAAATGTTTTGGACTGTCGATTCTCTATTTAAATTTTATTCTTTTAAGTTATGGGTTATCACATATTCACACAAACTTTGAGAGACTTAAAAGAGAATAAAAGCGATAAGCAGAGGCAACATTTTAACAATGAAGTCGAATTAAACAGTGCAAAAGATCAAGTGCTACCCAAAGAGTAAAATTTTGACATAGACTTTTTAGGGTGTGTTGAGTGCTCAACAGTACCTGTTAGATATTGTTTCCTCGAGTGAGGGAAGCTTAGGACAAATAGAGGGAAATACGACTAGATCTAGTAGATATGATACACAAACAAGGACCAGAGGTGAAAACGTCAGAAGAAAATTTTGTAGACGCAAGGATTTTTTTCTTGCCGAAGGAGGATCATGCTGTTATGGTGATGAGAGCATAGGAGACATAGAGGTACCACTCAAGTATAAGCATCTGGTGAAACAATGGGTACCAGAGGAAATTTCTTTGTTAGACATTGACTTCCTTGTCAACAATAGGACATATCGCATTGCACCATCCTCCCTGCTGATCTGAAAACAGATTCAGAAGCCTGATAGGGCTTGAAAAATGCTCAAAAATGAAAGTGCTCGGAATGCGAAGAAACCTGTGCCATTGCGTCTGTCTCATCTTCCTTATTCCGGTGGTATAATTTTTATGTCAAACGGAGTCCGTATGGAGAAGATATCGCGTTCTGTCCGAAAAGTCAAACAGACAAAATTTTGATGCTGACTGGGCAGGACACGTGGCACGTCCATACAGTGACACGTGGCAGATTCCGTACAGTGACATGGCAGATTCCGTACAGCTGACGTGGGCCAACCAGGAGGTGACATGTGGCAGGCAGGGATGACGACACATGGCAGCATCAGAGAGCGACACGTGGCGGGACCGTATGGAGGACACGTGGCATCACCAGGACGCGACACGTGTCGTACGGATTTGGCACATTTGGCATGCGTTTTGACCAATGTTGAGGTGACACGTGTCACCACTCACAGGGTGACACGTGGCACGCTGACGTCAGCAGGGTGACGTGGCAGCTGACGCGACAGGTGATAGAGCGTACGACAAGGTTGACGTGGCGGCACACGTGGGCCAATGGCAGGTTGACACGTGGCACATTCCTGTTGGTTGAAAAGGGTGCCACGTGGCCCAATCCTGGGTTGCCACGTGGCACCCCATCATTGGCTCTTTGGTCCAATGTTAAATTTGTTGGTCGACGCCGGGCGGATTCGAACACGGGACGTCGGAGAATGCAAAGGACCGGCACCCACGGGCTAACCACGGCACCGCCGATAGAACTTGGTTAAATGCACGGAATAAAATGTATTTGTTATTGGTTGAAGGTTTGGCCGGCGACAAAAAAAGGGCCGGGGCCTAGCCCCAGCCCTCCATGCCAACACTCGACCACTCGCCATGTCCGGGGGCTTATCCATAACCAACGACGCAACGGCCATGCTACGGAACCATACCACATACGCGGAACCAACGCGGGGGTTACAACGGATAGCCCGTGATTCCGGGTGCTAACCCACGGGACCAGAGCGAATACAGCGCGGGAGTCGGGGGTTTGGTAACAGTTGGGCCCGTGGGCCTATTAACCTGCCAAACGACCAGGAGCTGGACGAATGCGCAAGGGCCAACGCTATAGCGCGTGGCCATGTGGCCAGTGATATGACCAAACAAAAGGGGCTGCGCGCTAAGATCGGGGGCTAGCGCCCAAATTTGGCTAATAATGTGGGTTTTAATAAAGTTTTTGGTTATTTAGTTGTAATTATGCCTAATATTGGCAGATTTTCTCCATTTTTGGGGGATATTGGGCATTTTTGGAGGCCAGATTCTTGGAGGAAGTTGGGGATGAGAAACCAACTCCTTTGCTATATAAACCAGGCCTGTTTGAGGCCAAAAAACAGTCATTTTTGCAGACTTATGCTGTTGGAGAGCCAAGCCAAAGACAATTTGTTGCAGGGAAGCCTTTGAGGTGGAAACGTTGTCGGATCGTTTCTGGGAGCTTGGAGCATCAGTTTGGCGTTCCGTTTCTTGCATTGGGTTCTTGAGATCTGGGACAATAAGACCAGATTAGTCTTGTAGCCTTTGGGCATTGCTGAGATGTAATTTTGAGCACTTGAGCAGAAATAAAGAAGCCTCCCCCACAGGAAAAAGGCCCGGAGACGTAGGCAAACATTGTGCCGAACTCCGTTATCAACCTGCATTCTTATGGTTTTGCTGTTCATTATTATTTGCAGATCTGCATATGTGTATTTGGCTGATATAATTCTCTTCTTTCCTCATTCTTTCATTAAAATTCTCAAATGGTTAAAATATTCATGCAAGTTTAAAACTCAACCATAATCATAAAAGATCCTGCCCCGGATCACCTGCATGGCCTGGGGCTATTTTCCATGGATGGAATAGCTATAAAATACAATACAGTAATTGAATTGATGGACTATGTCAGACCATTTTAAAATTATAACGACTAGATGCAGATGGTCCGGTACATGTGAAGTATGCAAATATATTCACTCACCTAAAATTATATAAAACTAATAAACAATGATAAAAGTAAGGTAGTGACTATCTATATTGATGGAAGGCCTAAAGCTTCTGCCAATATCGCAAGGTTTATAAACATCACACGATCTGGGACAACAAACAAGAAACCAAATTGCATATATGAGGGACAGGAAGAGAATTGGGTTGTCCTATGCGCAATATAAAAGATAGCTCTTGAGGAAGAGTTATTAGTGGATTACCATTTGAATCGAATAGAAACATCAACTAATAGTGTGCGGGTACTGTTGGCACAAGGGCAGACCTAGGGTTTAATGCTACAACAAAGCACCAACAAAACCCTAACTACTGGCCCTTTCGGCAACACCTGTGAAGCAGATGAAGTCTCACCCGAGGTAGAGGTAGGGGTGGTTGTAGGACTCAGGTGTCTTCAACCTTAGCTAGGACACAGATCTATGATTACACACTTAGCGAAGCACTTAGCATTAATAGTTCTCCCTGAATTAACCCTTATCATACTTTGCAATCATCACATAGCATCACAGTGTTTACTTAGGTCTAAGTTAATTTAGCACTTATCAGTATACAACAGACTAGATCTAATAGATTAAGCACTAAGCATCTTATATATCAGGCCTAACATCCATTCATATCTCATAATCATAAAGCATAACTAGATCTATCTAAACACATCAAGGCACTTAGCAAGGAAGAGAAAAACACATCAGATCGAAGCACAGAGCACAACACACAGAATTACCATGGTTCACTCCCACCCTGGGGCTACGTCCACAAAGTATTCTTCTTATATTATCTCAACCAAGAAGTTACAGCACAGAGCTTCAGCTATCCTTACTTCGCACAGGACAGAATATCTGCACACCTCGCTAGATCCTTCTTCCTTGCACTTCAGCACAAAACTACAACAACTTGCACTGAGACCTTACAATATGCATCTGATCACACAGATCTAGTAACTAGCATTAAACCATCAACTATACATCACATATATGTACTACCGTCTACTATTTACATGGCCCAAGTATCTATTTATAGATTACAAAAATGGGCCTAAACGTGGGTAAACCCACAGGCCAACATCCCTTTCCCGTTACATTAACCCAAAAACCCAAAAAGGACCCAAAGTGGGTCGAGATCCCGTGATCTCTGATTCACATTGCGCTCCATCTTTGACAGGCTGTTGAAGTCCCAAAATAGTCAAATATGACCAGGTATTCTTCAAAACTTGGTCAAGGGCCAATAGGCCCCCAACACTCACCTGTGACTCATCCCAAGTCACTCTGGTCTAATCAATTCTTCTTCAAATGCATCGATATTGGCTTGAGCTTCTTTGACCTACTGCAGTGTGATATCCTCTTGCTTAATGAATTCTTAGATCACTATGTCGTTTACTATCCCTTCCAGGTGTTGTTCTGCGGTGATGACAGCTTGTTGAAGCTTGGCTCCCTGGTTTTCAACTTTGGTGAACAACTGGCATGCTTTTTCTTGGATTGGTTGAAGTCGTTGGGAGACTTCCATCACTTTACTTTGAAGTGTGTGTACCTATTGTTGAGCAGTGCGTTGTTATGCAAACCTCTTCATTCTTTCAATTGGGGTCAAGGCCTTCATTTTCTCCTATAGCATGTTTGTGTGCTGCGTTGCTTCTTGGAGCTGTACCTCCAATGCATGCAAATCTGGGTTCTCTGCAAGGTTCTCAAGAGCTTGGATGCTTCTAGCACACAACTACTTGTATTCCAAGGAAAAGGCTTTTAATCGGTCAACCGTGTTACGAGCAGTTGCCTCCCTTAGATCTCTTATTTATTGAGGAGTCTTGGGCACGGTACAGAGTTCCAGATCTACGATGCGCTGCTGAAGTCGTTGGATTACTACTTTAAGTTGTGCCACCTGCTGTGGAACACGTTCTTCAATATTTACTTCTATGAATGTCACAGAGCAAAGTGCTTTGTGAACCCTTTCCTGTACTTCAAGTTTCTCTGCTAGCAACTGTGCTTTTTCCTCATCCCACTTCGCTTTCAAGGCAATATTTTCCCATTCTGACTTACTCTGTTGTTCTAGAAGTGCGCTCTGTACTTATGTTAAAGCTTGGGTGGCTTTTGTTGTGTCTTATTGAGTGCGTCGAAGGTGAGCTTTGACTTTATCGATGATTTGGTGTAATTGGGTGGGCTCATCATCTGTTCTTGTTGTTGTAACTGTCAAGGGCACAGTAGACGCTGCTCAGTTGGACTGGAGTACCTGCTGCATTCCTTGAATTTTTCCCTTGATTTGGATAAATACCTCCTCCTACTTCACTTCTTATCTTTCTGTGATCTCTTGTGAAGCATCATTCAGTGTAACAGTTAAGAAGTTGAAGTTGTCTGGTGTGAGGGTAGTCTTAAACATTGTCTGGGTGGCCTTGGATTTCTTTCGGGATGAGGGCTTTGGTGGGGTGGTCTTCCTTTTCTTGGAGGGATCCTCCTCTATAGGTGGAGTAACCTCGCCTTTGTTTTTCTCAACTTTTTTCCCACCTTGTTCTTCACCATCACCTCCCTATGCAAGTGAGATCGAAGTGGTCTTCATAGATGTGCTATGGATATCTTGAACTTCAGCATTCTTCTTAGTATTACTTGGTTCAGGTGTATCCAACATGGCTTCAGGGATTTCTATGTTGGACATTTCTGTGGGGTCTGCTGGAACAAGGAGGTTCGCCGACCAATCCTTGGTAATCTGTTCCAAGTCTTCTTTTGTCAACTTGTAGTATGGTTGGAGCTATTGTTTGTGGTCATCAATGCATGGTGTGATATAGGTGAAGTGGCGGTCCTCCCTGAACTTTATCAAAGGTATAAAACTATGAAGTGTGTCTGGAGTGATGAGTGGTGTAGACTAGATTTCATTCTTCAATTGGTTGTAATAGGCGTGGAAGCCGACATTAGACTACCACTGTTTTTTCATGTCATTGGAGTACCATAGCATACAAAAATTTGCGGCCAATGGTTTGAAGGGTTTGACCTTAGAAAAAGTGGCACCTTCTAGTAGCTCCCAGGCGATGAAGGTGATTAGTATGAGAAATCAACTAAAATGGAAATCGTACCCTTGGTCTTGTGCTTCTCTGCAATCAAGCTCTAGATGGTTTACAAGATACTGCACCCAGTTCATTTGTAGTCCCTCGACGCACTTCCCTACGAGGTCAACTACGAATCCAGTCACTTGTGTTGGTTTATTATTGAGTACTAGCTTTCCCACGATCAGCTGACAGGAAAGGCGTACTGTGCCATTCTGGATAGAGGCTACCTTGTAGCCTCATGTTCCCTTCTCAACAACATCATAAGTTTCTTTTATTCTCTGTGCTAGTGCTTAGTCTGAGGTATTTCCTGGGTAAAATTCCTGTGGGTCAAGGCCTTGCATACTAATTCCTATGATCTGATTGATCAAGGTCGGATCCATAGTGATGCGATGGTCTAGCCATAAATATCCTCCGTGGTAGCAGGACAACAACAACTTGACACATGCGTTGACTTCGTGGTGTCTACCGAAGTGCGTGATCTCCATTACATTAAGCAGTTTGGACTGTGCGATGTTCTGGGTCCATGACTGTGGGAAAATCTTAGAATTCTTTCCTTTGGTCATGGTTAAGTATTTATGCAGAGCTAACATGCTATAAGCTTTACGATCTCTGAGGTTAAAATCACTAAATTTCAGTGCTGCAAGTTTATCCTAGCCAGCACAGACTGCACCCACCCCTTTCGGAAGGTACGCGGTGATCAAAGTGTACTCAAATTCTTGAGGTACGCTGTCATGGTTGATGGCACCATTTAGAGGTGGTAAGTAAGTCGGTAGAATGCATGGGATAAACTTGGCATTTTCGATGTCATCCTTGTGCTTAGTTCTTCTCTCTACACCAGCTCAAGATGTCCCTGCTCGAGCAGTTGATGGGGAGGCCTATAGTCCTATCATGGATGACGCTTGGATGCCAGTGGACATTCTTCTTTTTGACATGAATCTCTCAGTCATTAATTCAATCAAAAATTCTTCAACTACTTTCTTAGCACTGTTGAGCTCCTCCAACATACAAGATGGGGTCGACTAGCTCAGGTGTGAAAATGAATTCAGAGGCTACAGTGAATAGTATGGAAACAAGGCGATGATCAAAGGGTGAAGTAATCTCAAATTTCAGGCTTAGATTCTCATTTAGAAAAAAGTATTTTCTGTGCATGGCACGATAGACTAAGTAGGGAAACTTAGCAACGGTCTGCTTACAATGGGTATGAGGCAGAATTAACTGATGTTCTATTTGTATGGTGCAATCTAACGGTCTAGTGGCGAGCCATAAATGCACTCAGACTCGTTTGGAATGATATTCGAACGGTTATATTGGCTTCCAACGGCTATATCGCTTCGCTATGCTGAAGTGACCCATGTCATTGTTCTAATATCCCGACGAAGCTTGATTCCTGTGATTTTTCCTTCTGCGAAGTTTTCTCTGGACTCTTCTGTAACTTTTCGATCTTGGCTTTCTTATTTCTTAGCTTCCTGGCCTTTTTCCTAGTGAGTTTCGTCTCATTCATCTGTTTTCCATTCTGATTCTTATCTTCTCTTATCATAGACACTTCGCAATGCTAAGATTCTTTCTTCAGATCCAAGGGTAATACTCTTTCATCATACGAATTAGGTATCTTGGTCTTCTGTGGCTCCTCTAATGCTCTTATATATTTGATATCCAAGTCCTTGGTGTTCAATAGCTTAGGTCTGTCCTCTTGTTCTTCCATCAAGTAGGAGATCCTTCTAGTCATAAATTCCATGAGTTCTTGCTTCTCTTGTTCTAGGGCTTCCTTTTCTTCTTTTCTCTAGATCTAGTCTTTTTCAATCTAGATCTTGCCTAACAAAGCTAGAAATGGGGCATGGTCCTCAATAAATTTGACAACTTCGAATTCTTCCTCTGTCGAAGCTCCATGGGTGCTCATAGCTATCTAAGTAATCCTGCTACATAGGGTTACCATTTTTCCTTTAAATAATCCTATTGTTCCTAGCGAGGGCACCAGATCAGGCCTTTCGAGGGTTTCCCAAATACCTTATGTCATAATGTTCATCTGTGTTCCTTCATCCAGAGAACAGTCAATGTCGAAGTCTCCTATTCTTACTTTGATTTTCTCCTTTTCTTTGAAGATCTCTGACAAACTGACATTTTTATGTTCATCCAGGGTTTCTTTCATTTTCAGTAACATAATCTCTGATTCTTTTTGGGGTCCTGCTATTTATGGATCTACCTTAGGGTGTCCTTCATTCAGATTTATTCTTTTAAGCTTAGCAATCATTCTAGGGCAGTCTAATACTTCATGGTCCATAGCCTTGCAACAGAGATGACTCATTCTTCCACTAGGGCACTCCTTAGCTAGATGTCCCGGTTTTCTACAACTGTAACATAGGGTTAGTCCTCTCTTTCTTTTAAATGATCCCTAGCCTCTTCTGTACTACGCACTAGGATCATGGTAGCTAGCTTGCAAAAAATTCTTCCTAGGATCCTGCATCCAACTGTTAGTCCAAACATTCTTTCTATACATAGGTATAACATATCTATCATTATTCTTATCATATCTATTCATATCAAACTTTCTTTCATCTATTAATGCCCTAGTCTTCAAACTAGGACATAATCTATCAATCATACCTAGATTCATTCTCTTAGAAACAAAAAAAATCACTTATTTTACTTCTACAGAGCACAAAGCCTTCATATCTAAAATGTTAACTATTCTTACCTTTATCAGAGCACAAAACTTACAGATCTTACCTCTTTCTTGCATATCTAACCTCTTTTCTCATAGATCTGGCCTCTTTTCTCGTAGATCTAGCCTCTTTCTTTCAGGAATTTCCACTTTTACTTTTCTTAGAGCACACAACGTTCAAATCTCACTTATTTTCTTCATATCTGATCTTTGTTTCCTCATATCTGACCTTATTCCCGGTACAAAGCTTTGCAAGTTAAGTAAAAAGCTACGCACTAAGGCACAGATCTATGCAAAGAGCTTCTTCTTCTCTAGTTCCCAGCAATCATAGTTTCAAGTCTCAGTGACGGAACCATTTGTTGGAATAGGGGCAGACCCAGGGTTCAACGCTACAACATCACACCAACAAAACCCTAACTATCGTCCCTTTCGACAACACCTGCGAAGCAAATGAAGTCTCACTCGAGGTAGAGGCAGGGGTGGTTGCAGGACTCGGGTGTCTACAACCTTATCTAGGACATAGATATGTGATTACACACTTAGCAAAGAAATTATCATTAATAGTTCTCCCCGAATTAACCCTTATTATACTTTGCAGTCAGCACAGAGCATTGCAGTATTTAATTAGGTCTAAGTTAATTCAGCACTTATCAATATACAACAGACCAGATTTGATAGATTAAGCACTAAGCATATTATATATTAGGCCTAAATTTCATTCATATCTCATAATCATAAAGAATAACTAGATCTATCTAAACACATCAAGGCACTTGGAAAAGAAGAGAAAAACACATCAGATCGAAGAACAGAGCACAACACACAGAGTTACCGTGGTTCACCCCCACCCTAGGGCTATGTCCACAAAGACTTCTTCTTATATTATCTCGACCAAGAAGTTACAACATAGAGGTTCAACTATCCTTACTTCGCACGGGATAGAAGATCTACACACCTCGCTAGATCCTTCTTCCTTGCACTTCAACACAAAACTACAACAACTTGCATTGAGCCCTTACAATATGCATCCAATCACACAGATCTAGTAACTAGCATTAAACCATCAACTATACATCACATAGATGTGCTACCATCCACTACTTACATGGACCAAGTATCTATTTATAGATTACAAAAATGGACCTAAGCATGGGTAAACCCATGGGCCGGCATCCCTTTCCCGTTACATTAACCCAAAAACCCAAAAAGGACCCAAAGTGGGGTGAGATCCCGTGATCTTTTCTTCGTTTTGTGCTCCATCTTTGACAGGCTGTCGAAGTCCCAAAATGGTCAAATATGACCAACTATTCTTCAAAACTTGGTCAAGGGCCAACAGGTACTTATGCAACACCTCTTTAAGCAACTTCTACTTATTGCATTATTTTTTTTTTATCTTTAACAATGTTTTAAATATTTCACGGTCCCAATTTATAATAATGTGGGAGGTTGGTCATTGAGGTTGATTTTATTTGGGTGGGGATAATTTTTTTTGTTATCGTTAACATTTTTTTAAATATTTGGGGGTTCTAATTATATTATAATGTGACAAGATGATCATGGAAAAGGGCCATCCACAAAACATGTAAATGATTATCAAATTTGTCTTTCATTTTACGTGAATTTTATTATTTCTTTATATAATTTTATTTGTGTGGTGATCAGTTATTTCATTTGTTTATATAACTAAAATAACATTGATTTTCATGTTGAAATTATATGTAGTCAGCAAGCCATGTTGATCATGATTCCTTCGATGAGGAGGGGTTGTATTCATCCCTTGATCCGATGATATTAATAAAAAGAAAGATCATTAAAGAGACCAAGGAACTTGATAGCTTGTTAGACCATCTAGATCAAACTCCTAACATCCTAGAAAGGATCAATCTCCTTATGTCACAGCTTAACAAATATAAGGTAATAACCATAATTTAATGTGTTTTTTTTAATGTACTCATATGTTCAATTATGAAAGTATGTTTTTTAACTTTTACATTATCTCACGAAAAAACATTTTCTTTTTTATAAAGAGATTTTTGGAGCATGTTCAACCCTATGTTGGTAGTAGTGGCGCTGCAGATATGCCACAGAGTCCTGACGTGGTTTGTCATACAATTGCTAGAGTATTGTTTAATTGTCCATATTCCACACCTAATTTAGATAGGAGCCATGACATGCATTGCCAGGCATCCACACAATGGTCAGGCTCTAGAGGTGGTGACAGAGATGAGGTTGATGATGTGTTTGAGATGGTTGCATTTCTTGGAGCTAGACGTGTGACCAGAATGGGGACCCTTCTGTGCACAATTTTGGTTGACAATAATGGACTTCCATTAAAAGAAATAAGACTCCCAGGTAGTTTTTCATATTTTAACTATTTCATGTTGTCCATCTCATACACAAATCATCTAGATTCTTATTTTTAAAATAATGATCATATCTTTTTGTGTGAGGAAACAACCATTTTTATAGGCACTTGGAGAGAAAAGCCTTGATGATTTTTGGGGCAACCTTATGCATGAGGTGGAATTTCCAGAATTCCAACCTCAAAAAAGAACTTATGGATTATCTCGAAGGCCTCTTTGGGGTAGACACATTCAATAAAAGAGCGGTCACCTCTGCATTAGGTGAATATTTAAAATATATGTGATATGTTTATAGACGAAGCTTGTCAGGAAACCCTAGGTATGAGTGTCCTCCCTCGATTCCAGAGAGGGAGTGGAAGGTGATCATTGATGATGCAAAAGAAAATATATTGAAAAAATAAGCAGAAAAATAACCAGTACCCCAAGGTAAATTATAATATTTTTATTTCAATACCTTTAATTTTCTTTAGATCTAAATAAAAGTGTGTTATATAACATACTTGAAAATTTTGATGATAGGTTTCCTGGCACTTTGAAGGAAACCAAAGCAAGGATTTTCAAACATGGCCAACACAAGCTAGACTAGGGTCACTACTCGATGTTACAGTCACAAA
The DNA here is from genome assembly GCA_009831015.1 of Picea engelmannii. Lineage (NCBI taxonomy): Eukaryota > Viridiplantae > Streptophyta > Pinopsida > Pinales > Pinaceae > Picea > Picea engelmannii. Next base: position 808,081 of record ML788094.1, read on the forward strand.
TCATAAGTACCCAAACATCTTAAGAATATTATTTGTATAGCCTTGCAACTTTCAGTTTATTGCGGCCAAAAACATTAAAAAAACATGCTCTTATGCAATGCAGGGCGACAACTTTGTAACTGAAACCACGAAGGAAGACCTCCAACTTGGTTACAAGTATGACTATACAGTCATGTTTGATCATAGGAAAAGCATGGGGAAGACCCCAAGATCCAGTTTGTGGGATAAGGTAAATAAAAATCAGTCTACATTAACCTTTTTTTTTGTAAATAAGTAGTGTATGTATATTAAGAGCTTTCAAAAACCGAAGCAAGATAGCAAAATACAAAGATGTTCGAGCTGTAGTTACTGGACTGCCCCAGCCATGGGGAAACCATTCCAGCTAGCCCAACCAACCCATTAGTCCAATAAGTCATAAGTGAAACCAGTAAGAGAGTGTTTAAATTGTTTATCATCTACGACCTAGACCTGAGAGGACTTGACAAACACTGAAAACTTAGACACCTGGAAGGTAGCTGGTCCACGTGGCTTGAAAGTCTCCTGGCTAAGGATCCTCCTCAATATACGTTGCCTCGTCGACCCACTACTTGCCATCTTCCTCGTTGCGCTCAGCTCCCTCGGTGTCATCCTCGCGCGCTTCCTTCTTCCTGCTTATGTCTACCGGGCTCGGCACGTTGTTCTGACCTTCATCTTTATCAGCCTCGGGGTCCTCCATTGGACTGGCTTTGATAGGATCTGGGAACAGGGCTGCATGCATGGACGAGAGAATTTGGAGGAAACTCGCCACCTTTATGTCCGTAGCCTGTATGCGAAAGTGTAAATCCGCCACCTCCTGCCTGAGTTCAAAAACCAGGTCGTGCAGTATAGATAGGCTATCCCTGAATTGCACTCTATCAAAGGAGTTTGGGAAGTGAAATCCTGTCATCTTAGGCTCCCCCTGTGGAGAAGGGCCATAGCCCAGGCACCGAGTTAGGAGGGATTGCTGGGGAGTCTTGAAAAAGCTGAAGGAGTGAAATTGGCGTTCGTGGAATTATGGACATGGCATTGCACTGCATAGCTTGCAGAGACACAGGAGTAAAGTCAGACTGATGGCGAGGGGAGGAATCAGCAGAGGTCAATTATGGAGGTGTGACCGAGGGCCTTCGAGGCTTCCAGGGAGAGCCCCACCTCATTCTGCCTCTTGGGCGCGTCATTGGATGCCCGGTGCAACTGGCGGAAGGGACGAAGGTCACTTGGTGGAGGGGTATGATAGGGGCTAGCTCGCTCCAAAGGAGAAGAATAGAGATAAGCTTGAGCTGCGTAGGGAGGAGCCCTGCAAACAGCGAACACAAGTGAACTGCAGCCATAATGAACCAATTCATTCAAAATCGCAGTGAGGGGAAAGGACTTCTGCGTAAATGCACCCTCGTATTGCCATAAACTGCATTTAAATTTTAGGTGGGGTGGTGGGCTGTGGCACAAGCCCATCACGTGGTTCCATGCCACAACACCTGGTACCTTCACTTAGCTCCTGCCACGATGACCTCTCTGACACCCCATCTGGGGGGGCATCTATCATTCCAGCTTTGCGAATACACTGTTGGAGGATAGGGTGATTTTGATCCTGGGCTGCATGACAGTGAAGGTCTGGTTCTCTCCAGTTGGCGCCCAAATTAGCGAGTTCATTTGCAACTTGATTTGCCTTCCTTATGATGTGTGTGGGAATGATTACCTGATTTGGCTTTAGTAAACCTGCGATGATCTGTAAGCCATGTGACAGTCTCCATCTGGGCGAGATACTGTTCGGTTTTGCCCCATTTAAGATTTGGCACAGCAGGCTGATGATGACTTGAGAGTCCCCCTCTACGATCACCTTTGTATAATTACTTTTGATGGCCAATTGCAGTCCCTTGATGAGTCCCCAGAGTTCTGCTACATTGTTCGTAGAATGCCCAAGGGATCCTGCCACTATTTCAAGGATGTGCCTGTGGTGATTACGAAAGACCACCCCATACCCAGCAGTGCCAGGATTGCCTTTAGAGGCTCCGTCAAAATTTAGCTTAGAAAAATCCTCTGGAGGAGGGGACCAGCGGGAGGGGTTGCTCGAAGGGTTGGTGGAAGAAGGGGGGAGGGTGCAAGTCTGAAGAGTAGGAAGAGGGGTCCACTAGCAGAGTATGGTGAGCTCCGAGGGAGAGCAAGCTGAGTCTGCTTCTGACCAATTCCTGAGGTGGAGAGTTTCCATGATGTTGTGATAGCATTGACTCCAACACTGTTGCCATGGGAGAGAGGTGTTTTTGAAAATTCTCCTATTTCTTTCTTTCCAAGTTTTCCAAAGGATAAAGCCAGGTAGAATTTGCCAGATTCGATTGAGGAGGGGGGACTGGAAAGCCTGATCTCTCCAATTCGTGATGGTTGCTAGGATGTTGTCTTTGAGGAGATCCGAGGTGCGCATGATGAGCGCTACTTGATCCCAGATTTGAGCTGTGTAAGGGCAAGTATTGAGGAGATGATTCATGGTTTCCTCGGCCTCTCCACATAAAATGCATAAGGAGGGTCCCACAAAACCTCTTTTTAGGAGATTTTCCCAGGTTAGAATGCTTGAGTGAGAGACCAGCCATAGGAAAAGCGTGATTTTCGGCCAGTGCTTAAGATTCCATATTTTTCCCCAAACTTCTGAATCTGGGGGGGGGTTCGACTGAGCTTTTATCTGATAGGCTTCCCGCATGCTAAAGGAGCCCTATGGCCTGTAGCCCCACTGAAGAATATCTTCACCTGCAATTATGGGTATTCTATGCTTAGTCAGCTCCTCTTGCAGAGGTGCCAAATCAACATGCTCCCTGAGGTTAATGTGCTCCCTATCCAAATGCCAGCATCGCCAGGTTTCCTCAGTGGGATGGTCCTGCCAGTAATCCGCTACTCTTATCAGGCCTGTCTGTGTAGCTTGGGTGTATATGCCATGGGCCCATTCCTCAGTGCTCAGGGATGGCCATTGTTGCCAGGAATCTTGCTAGAACAGAGCCGTTTCCCCATTCCCTATCTCCCAGAAAGCATGCTGGGTGATCAACTGTCTGTTCTGCTTGGTCGTTGTCCAAATTAGAGAGCCCGGATTATCTCCATTCCATCTGATTAGGTTTTTCTCTGCCATATTGGGGGTATATTTCTTCCTCCACAATCTAGCCCAAAGATCTCTGGGGTTTTTTAACCAGCGCCACCAAATTTTCGCTCTCAGAACCTTGTTCATTATGGAGGGATCTCATACTCCCAATCCTCCTTGTTGTTTGGGTCTACAGAGATTTTCCGAGCTAACTAGTGCTATCTTCTTCTCTTTGTTGAGGCCCTGCCAGATGAAGTTTCTTTGTAAGTTTTTGATGGTGATGAGGACGAACTTTGGGGCAGCCAGCACAGAGAAAGCATAGATCGGGAGAGCTTGTAGCATAGCTTTGAGTAGAATGAGGCGACTTGGTAAGTTCAAGGCCCTATAGGTCCAGGAGGAAAGTCTTTTGGAGAAGGAAGATAAAAGGTGCTCCCAGGAGGAGTTCCAAAGCATGTTGTCAATCAAGGGGATGCCAAGGTATTTGGACAGAAGGGAGCTTCTATTGAAACCGAGTATATCTGAGATGTGTCACTGGATCTGAGGAGGCGTGTTAAATAAGAAGATTTGGGATTTGTCATTGTTACAGTCCAGTCCTGAGGCCTCAGAAAAGGTTTGGAGAATCTCCTGGAGAGAGCTAGCTTCTCGCATAGTAGGGCTTCCCATTAAGAGCGTGTCATCCACAAACTGGTTGTACGAGATAGGGGGTGAAATTCCATGCAGGGGCAAGCATGTTAGGAGGTCCTGTTCTATTGCAGCATGGATGGAGCGACTGAGTCCTTCGACCAAGATAATGAAGAGGAAGGGGGATAGGGGATCTCCCTGTCTAATTTCTCTTGAAGGGGAGAAGGGCTTCGAGGGTACACCATTGATGAGTAGAGAGAAGAAAGCTGAGGAGGTTAAATTTAAAATCCAAGTTACCCATATTTGGTTGAAACCAAAAGCCAAGAGCATTGCTCGCATTTACTCCCAGCTTATCTTGTCAAAGGCTTTAGAGAGGTCTAATTTGAGGAGCATACCTGGGGTTTTGGTTTTCTGCAAGGAGTGAATTACTTCATGAGCCAAGATAATGCTATCCAAGATTTGCCTACCCTCGACATATCCCGATTGCTCCGGGGAAATGATTGTTGGTAAGATCAGCTTGAGTCTCCAAGCTATTACCTTTGTAAGGAGTTTGTAGATCACATTGCATAGAGCGATGGGTCAGTACTGCTTGGCCTGATGTGCCTGCCCCTCCTTGGGAACTAAGGTGAGAAAAGTGGCATTGAGAGCTTGGAGGACTTTTCCTGTGACTCGAGAATCCTCCAGAATTTCCCAGACCTCTGTCCTGATCATCGGCCAACAATAGTGAAAAAAGTCGCTTGTAAAGCCATCAGGGCCTGGAGCCTTACACTTGGGGGTGTCTTGCAATGCTTGATATACCTCCTCAATGGTGAAGGGTCGGAGCAGAGTAGCATTTTTCTCCTAAGTTACAAGCGAGGGTATATGCCTTGTAAACTTGTTGATTGCTGCCTGTCTATCTGGGATGGGCTCTGTGAGGAGGGTTTGAAAGTAGTTGATGAGGTTTGTTTCCAAATTAGCATGAGAATGAAGGGTTTCTCCTTCATCCGAGATGAGATGCATGATCTTGTTGGAGTGCCTTCTCTGGACAACAGTTCGGTAAAAGAACTTGGTGTTTCGTTCCCCTTCCTTGAGCCATTGGATACGCAACTTCTGCTTCCACAGTATCTCTTCCTGTCTCTTCCTATCTTCGATCTGTTGGGATACTCTGAGTTCCTGTGCTTTTAGCTCATTTGTTAGCCCTTGCTCCCTGATCTGGTGCTATATCTCATCCATTTGCCTGGACAGCTGTTTTTGTGAGTCGAAGATGCTGCCGAAAGTTTGCTTATTCCAAAGTTTAAGCATTTTCTTAAGATTCTTTAGCTTCTGCTGGAATCGATACATTTTGGATCCGTGAGGTATCTCTGCTTGCCTCCACCAATCCTGGATGTTTTCCTGGAATTCCGGGTGATCTATCCAGAACTATTCAAAACAAAAGGGTTTCTTTCCAAGAGTGGCAGGAACATCCACCCATAATCGTATGGGCCAGTGATCTGATCCAGGGAGGTTCAAGATCGTAGATTCCATTGTCGTGTCGTCCATCATCAGAGGCTCTGATATGAGGAAGTGATCTAGTTTGCATGCTATTTGGTGCACACCTGTTCTTCTGTTTGTCCAAGTGTGAATGTCGTTGTTGACCTCCAAATCAATCAGACGAAGATCATCTATTAGACTATTGAAGTTGCAGGAGTCTTGATCCAGTCGTCTTGATCCCTCTTTTTTTTCCTCCACGCTGCGGATGATGTTAAAATCCTCGCCAAGGATCCATCTGTCATGTTCTGCTAGGCTGGATAAGTGTCTCAAGATTATGAGGAAAGCCTGTTTGTCCCTTGGGCTGGCCAGGCCATAGATACTGGTTAGATGTCCAGGCTTGTTAGAGTCGATGAGCCTATGCTCTACTGTGATAGAACATCTGGTGGTATAAAAGTTTTCCATCAGTACAACATTGGTATTCCAAAGGATAGAAACTCCTCCTGCTGTACCTGTGGCATCTATTGAAACCGCTCTTCCCTGTCTCCAGCAATAAGGAAGTAGCTTATCCATGTCTTCTGAGGTACATTTTGTTTCTTGTACCAGTACAATGTCTGGGGTTTCCACTAAGATCAGTTCTCGTAGCATTTTTTGTTTGCTACATCCATTAAGGCCTCTGATATTCTAGGATATGATCTTCATGATGATGGGGGGGTGGGGAGAGGAGGAAAGTTGTCCGAGATCAGGTGGATCTGCCCCAAGTTTACCATGAAGTTCTCGATTTCCTGTATGAGCTTGTTTGTGGATTTCCTGCCTCTTTTCTTTTCGTCTTTTTGGCCTTTATTTGGGTTTTCTATCTGACTTCCCTGGATTCCTAGGGCTTTGCTAGCTCAAGCTGAGGATCCTACAGAGGAGTTAAGAAATACCTTGTGCACTTTCCTCAGTTGATCCCTGGGTATGGTATAAAGCTTCTGATGTCTGTAGGCATGCTCAAGATGATCCAGATCCACTCCAGCGAGGTCTTGTTCCTCCAGCTCCATGTCCTCATCTCCATCTTCTACCTCTTACGAGCCTGGCATCTCCTGGGCCAAGCCTGGGGGTGTAAGGTCCGGTTCCTTGTTCTTTGGGAGCTGCTCAGGGCCTTGGCTCATGGTCTGGGGTTGATTGTGCGGGAGTGGTTCACTCAGATTTGCAGGGGTTGTCGGGGTTTCTGATTGATCTTGTAAAATTGCAAACTTATTGCTAGTAGACAGATCATTACTTACCTGGGTCATTTGCCTCCTTCCTCCCTGTCGCCTTCTTGCTGCTGGTTGTACGAATCCTTCCTTGTCCTTGCCGCTTTTTGGATTTCCTTCTTTTTTGATCAGATTGAGAGGGCACTCTCTGAAAAGGTGACCATGTTCGTGGCATTTCCTGCATTGGAAGGGAATGTGTTCATAATGAATGGTTTGGTACCAATCCTCGTCATGATACTCCAGAGTAATGGAGCCTAGGAGTGGCTTAGCTATGTTCAGATATACACAGATTCATGCATATGACGTGTAGCGCCGCTGCTTAGTGGCTTCAGAGGACTTAACGTAGATGTTGATGGTGTTGCCGATGCCTGCTAGGACCTCTTCCAGCCAGAATTCCTGGGGGAGGGAGTACAGTCTAATCCATACCAGCGCATGGGCGAAGTCCTCCTTTTCAGGGCTAAACTTTTCTGTCCAAAATCTCAGGAATAGTCCAACCGAGTTATAGAAGTATGGCCCTCCATCGAAGATGCGGTTCCGATCCTCTAGGTTGTGGAAGATGATTGTGAAAAATCCCTTCGAGCCCAGTTGCAGATCATAGTGTCCCTTCAGTTTCCACCAGTACTGTATCCATTTTACCAGGTCACGCTCAGAGGGCCAAAGCCCTAGAAACTTTCCTACTAAGGCATTATCTCTCATGTATTGTTTTTGTTCTTCAATGTGCAGTGAGCTAACCACGTATTTTGGGGCTTGTGGTGCCTGTGGGATGCATTTCCCTGGCACCCATGGGGATGAAACATTTGCAGGGATCTTTTCCTTGGCTGGATCGATGTCCATTTCCCGATCTTTGAAGGTCCCCTCCGCTAGGAGCTGCGTGCGCATGTCTGGAGGCATTTCGAAAGTCGGCCTCTTTGTTCCTATTCTAGGGTCTTCATTGGCAGTGATTTGACTATAGGTGACACCGAACGACGCCCCCTCCCTGCGATTCAGGGGCCCCTGTGGGGTTACCATCTTCTGGGCTCAGGTCGCAGCGGTTGTGGTTACCTAAACCCTAGATGCAGAGTGATTTTCTCAAAATGTGAAAAAAATAATAGGGGAAAAAAATAGTCTACATTAACCTTTCATTGCTTATAAAATACGTAAATTTTTGATATTGTCCATAACTTTAATGTCTTTGTTTTAATCAGGGAAGCAACACTATCAATGAAACCATTAGCATTCGACAAAAAAGCATTGATATTGCAGTGCAGCTAGAAGATCATGGTGCTCCCCAAAATCCCCAAGATGTTCCTGTGACTGAGGCCCACGATGGTAAAATGGTTGTATATTAATCAAGTACTTAGTAATTTCATACTTATAAATTTTGTACTTCTAATTTTAATTACTTATACATTTACATTTTTGTCTTTATAATTTTTTTCATTTCAATGGCAGAGAACGTCGTAGTTAAGCCTCCTTGACCTGAAGATGATCAGGAGAACATGGCAACCATTCCAACGGTTCCGACTAGTGGACCAACAGGTAAATAATTACATTGCAAATGTTTTTTTTAATATTAATGAACTACTTCAATGATATTTAAAAATTGGCCATATAAATTTAATATTGTTTCTTTTTGTAGGTGATGGCCCCTCACATCAACCTCCATGTCATGGGTACGATACCAGACATACTCGACGTGAAAGGATTGAACCAACATCAGTTGCTGAAGAGAACCCAGTAAATGAAGACATGGACATGGATGAATTACTTAAGAACTGGAAAACACAAAAGAATACTAAAAGAAATTGATGATGTATAATAATTTTATAAGATATATATATGCACATTATATAGCTAGTATATTTGTAACATATTTTGAATGATAAATCTCATTTATAAAAGTTATTTTTTATGACATATGCCTTTGAATGATAAACCTCATTATAACTTTACAATCACTTTTTATCAAATTTGAATATTTTTAATGCAAAATTTTTAGTAGAATATAGATTGGCTATTGGGGAATCGAGAGTGATGTGAGGAGGGAGGGGCCATAGGAGCTTCCACCTTCATGTGGTTGGACTTGTTTAATATAGAAACATTTATTGGAACCATTTATTCTTGGAGAAAACCTCTATCGATCCAACGGAGCAACAACATAGTCAATGTTGACTTTGTTGTTGCTCCTTCAAATCGAGGGAGGTTTGCTCCAAGATCAGACGACTCCAATAAATTATTCTCGAAACCAAGAAGAGCTTATTCAGGCCATGGAATCTGAGATGTGTGTGTGTTTGTCACTATTTAATATCCTCTCATATGGATTTTGCAAAAAATAATATCAATGGTGTTTACTATTTGCAATCTTGTCGGTTTTAATTTTTATTAGGATTTATTGACATGTATTAAAAATATTTTTGGTTTTTACTAAAAACTAAAGATAATTGTGTTTTTATTTACTACAGTATCCAGTTCGCTCATTTGTAGATGCTCTAGTTGTTGTATCAATGCAATGCTACACATTAGAATATCAAAGATCATGTATGTCTTGTATTTTTTCTTCTTTTTATTACTTCTTAAGGTTCATTTTATTTATTTATTTTTACATTACCATCATTTATGGGCTACTATGGGGCCAATCATTCTATCTAATAACCACACCCAAGTATATTGTAGCATACAATATTCCCTTTAGTTCATCATATCATATGATTCACACAACTAATCTAATACTTCAACTTGGTTTTTTTGTGGTTGTGTATAAGTAATCTCTTGGATATCATAGTATAAGCATAACAATAATTATGCAATAGAGTATTTGAAATGAATGAGATATATATAGCACTTCCTATTAGAAATTACAAATCATAGGCACCAATGAACCTAAATACTCATCCCGAGTTCCAAGAAGATGAAAATAAAACATCCCACCAGCCTAAAAGTGGATAGGGGGTTGGTTGTGTTACACCCATGACCTATATACACTCCTATGATATTTATTACTCTCCTGTGATATTTATTGTAAAATTATATATTTTTTTGTATAATACTACTTTAGCACCAAAGGAAATTATTCCACCCTTACGTATAGAGAAAGAGAAACTTGAAAATGCTTTAGCTATAAACATTTATACCAATCTATTAATCAATTTCATTCCAACAACACTTGGAAGTTGCACTGCACTCGAATCATCGAATCTATCTAACAATTCCTTAGAAGGTTCCATTCCATATTCACTTGGGTATCTACAAAATCTCATGGACATGGATCTCTCTTATAACTCCTTATCAAGGACAATACCAATTACTTTCAACAAGTTGAAAGATATTCACTATTTGAATTTATCTTTCAACAATCTCAACGAAGAAATATCAAAAGGAAAATTTTATACAAATCAAAGCATTATCATATCCTTAAGTGGAAATTTAGGTCTCTGTGGTCCACAAGTATTTTCCTTATCAGCATGTCCAACACCAAGAAGTCATTTTGATGTTTTGAGAAAAGTATTATTGCCAATTTTTGGTGGTATTGGTTTTATATTATGTTTTCCATCTTCAAAACTTTGATTTCCCACGAGTTGTTTCCCATAAATTAGAGCATGAAAGTATATCATATCAAGAGCTTTCTAGAGAAACTAATTGATTTATTGAGGCCAATTTGTTGGGGAAGGATAGTTTTGGATCAGTGCACAAAGGAATTTTGAATGATGGCATGATTGGTTCTATGAAGGTTTTCCATTTGCAAAATGAATAGGTTGTGAAGAGTTTTAAAGCATAGTGTAATTCCTTGCAAAAGGTTTGACATCGAAATCTTATGAGAATCATAACCTCATGTTCCAACCTGAAGAATTTCCAACCATGAGAGATGTGTCAAATGTGTTGAAGAGTCTTAGAGAGGATTTGGTGGACAATGGAGTTTCTTCAAGGAGATTAAGACAAAGCATATTTTCTGTGTTTGTCAATAGTAAATGCAATACAATAGGAAATATTGCAATGGCATAAGAGATCAAAGTTCTACATTTTAGTTTCTAAAGATTTATATTCTTCCAGCTACAAATATTTATATTCTTTTAATATTTGAAGAAAATTAATGTTAATATAATACTTGAGCAATAGTTTTCAACATGAAAACTAGATGTTTTTGTAAATTAATATTTCAATGGAATCACAAAACTAGATATTCAAAACTAGATGTTGTGGTAAATCCATATTTTAATGGCATCTCAGAACTAGATGTATTAATGTGTTTCAAATTTTCATCCATTAATGAAAGAACTCATGAAAGGGTTGTATGGATTCATCTCATGAAAGTCATTCTCTTTTATTCTTAAGCATCTCCCAAATTGGAGAGAGCATCCTATGAAAATATCTCTCTTTCAAGCATGTTTACAACCAAATCTTTCACATATTCCATTTAGTGGAAACATTGTAGTTGTCCTCGCAATAAAATCTTGTATTTATCGCCGCATGGAATTGAAGGATAAATTCTATTGCTTTTCAATGCAATGCACATTGCATCCAAATGCTTAATGCTTTTATGTCAATATTTCAGGATTTTTGGAAATTCTTTTTGATTTTAATTTCCCTACATGTTCATTGAGGTTTTCATGCATTTTTGTTTGTAACTTTGTATATGTTTTGTGACTGAAGCATATCATAACCATGACAAACAAAAATAATATAAATATAGAATGAAAAAAATTGAAGCCACAACATACAATTTCAGAGTATTGTCTTACTTTATTGCATAGGGTTCACTCCATAGTTATGATTTCCAATTAATGTGGCTATCTTTTAACATTTAAGGTGTCATGACTTACTGAAAATGGATTCGTACAGTTATCTTTTATATGTTTCAACAAAGGCATTCCCAAAGGTTCCAACTTATTTTGAAATCCCTACAAATTGTAGTAGTCTATTTCCACAAGATTTTATAATTGGGTTTTCTTCTTCAAATGATATGAATATGTTAAAGAAGAGTTTGACATTTCCATTTTATACATTTATGATTATGATTCTTAACTATGATGGATTACAAGGTAAAAAAGTCCTCTCACTATGCAACCCTTGTTTCCATGTCTATTCCTAGTGACTTGTTTAGCTAGAAAGGTAAAACTGGATTCTGGAAATGTGTATATTATTTATTGATGTTGTATATCATAACTTTTGCCAAATGTCAGATTGAATTTTTCATCTTATTTTTCATTGTAAATTTGTTAATGCAGTTGGAAAATTGAAAGAAATGAAGTAAAGTGACATAATGTAGTTCCTTGTTCTCTATTTTTCATTGTAAATTTGTTTCCGCAGTTAGAAAATTGAAAGAGATGAAGTAAAGTGACATAATGTAGTTCCTTGTTCTCTATTTTTGTTTTTCCTCTGCTTCTATCCATCCAAGTGTCTTTGTGAATTTATATTTCTTATTTTGTGAAACATTTGTTTTTTCCTCGAAAATTGCGAGGATTTTATATAGGTTATATATTGTAGAAACCTTGAAATTATTAAATCTTCAAAAAGTACTCACAAATATTCTTTTATATTTCTAGGACTAGTATTTTCCTGAAACTATCTCTGGTTTCATTTTTTACTTTCAACTTCTTTATTGTTCATTCTACTATATTTTTTGAGAGCAGACTCCTCTTGAATATGAAAGTTTCAACTTCTTTCCTATTCATTCTACTATATGTTTAGAGAGCAGACTCCTCTTGAATATGGAAGTTTGTTTTGTGTTGTTTTGTTTACTGCATAGATCTTGGGATGTCTATGATTCAATTTCAATAATTATTATCCAGGGCATGTTATGAATTCATTTAGAAAAAATACTCACACATGTCCAAATTCAAGGAGTGTCTTATAGTTTTGTTGTCTCGGTGATAACATATATGATCTCTCAATTTTGTTTGAAGAGAAAATAGTAAACGACGGTTTATATGTAAGCATTACTTCTATCCATTCAATTCCATTTTTTTTAAATCGTTATGCATAACTAGAAACATTGAACATATGACAACATGAGTGCTTACAATTGCCTCATTTCCAAGGAGTTACAGTGAGATTTTACACATACAAGACATTGTCTTATGATCTAATTTGTACTACATTTAGAGAACCATAGCAAGCTACAATATTTATAGTCTTTTAAGTAAAAAATTTAGAATGACACGAAGAGAATATATAGACAAAGTTGAGATATATCCACTAGTCTAACTACATGCACACATGAATAGAACCAAGATCACAAAGATCAATGAGGCTGGAGAGTTAGAGTTTGACTTGGACTCATAAAAACCTTGGGAGAGACTTGGCATAAATTATTGGGAATCTGTGTAGAATGAATTTTTTTTTGTTTGGGTTATATAAAGGGGGTATGATCCATAAAAGAATCAGAGATCATGTGAGTATGATTGGAGGACCTGCACTAAATAAATGCTTATCTTTGAAGTGTTGTCTAAGTACAGGTGTGCACATGATAATTACATTTTTGATGTGTTCCAGGAGTGGTGGTTCGATTCGTGTTGTGTTCACATGCAGTTGTCCAAAAAGGATTGAGAGAAGACTAAGAATAACTCAGAATTCATAGAAGTAACTCAAAAAGCTCAGAATGGCCTCAACAGATAGAGAAAGGGAAAAAATTCAAAGTCCTCAAAACTCAGTGAAATTGGCACCATTGTGAAGTGTGCATCACAATATTTCTAATGGCATAAACGACTCGTCAAATGGAGTTACGGATCAAAATATATTCACAGTCAAAGTTTTGGTCAACCTAGCCCACTCAGTAGGGATGAGTCAGCATCCGTACAATGTACGTGGCACATGCAGAGAATGACACATGTCATGCTGACGCCATCACGAAGTCAACATCATGATGTGGCAGAACCAGAAGCTACCATGTGTCACTCATTTTTGGCATTTTTATATCAACATGTGGATGAATGAGGAAGTGTCGTGTGGCAGTCCGTATAGCCACGTGGCAGGCCGTACGAGACATGGCATCCATACCATACATGGAAAGATGACATGGAAGAAAGGTGATGTCATAGGATGATTGTACAAGTGAATGACTTGGGCCAATGTTTGGCTGCCATGTGGCCCAGTCATGGGTTGCCACGTGACAGTGAGAAAATGCCCAATGAGGGCCTGTAACCAAAATTTCAAAAATAAAAAAAGGCAGCCCACCAAATCTGGCGGAGGTCTCGCCAAATCATGTGGATGACCCTCCGTTTTATTCCAATTCATAAAAATCTAAACGAGACTCCAAACTTGGTTGCGGTTATATATATATATATATATATATATATATATATATATATATGTTGTTGTTGTAACTACAAGCCAAAAACGGGAGGCTCGCGGGCTCGACCCCTGGACTTCCCCAACCAAATGCCTTTACATAGCATCGTCCAACCATTGAGCCAAATGACTCCATTGGATATTCCACCCTCCTTTAAACTTAAATGTTGAGTTTGCCAATGGATGGAAGGAGGGTTCTCGATGGTACGATTGGGCATGTTTTACAAGGTGAGTACAGTGAATTAATTGTAGTTTGCATGCATGGAAACCGAGACGAGATTTCTCATGGGACTATGAGTGCCAGAGTCGAATTGAGGCATGGAGACAGTCATTTTTTGGGTAATTTGACGCCATGAATTCAATGGTGTTGTCTTCTTTCTGATCTAAGCAAAGATTCTACAACTTAATTCCAGAATTAGGTATATTTATGTATTTTTCCAAATTCTTTTGCTGAGTTAATAAAAAGGCCTACCCATTTGAGAGAAGGACCCAGAGATGTAGTCCACTAAGGACAGACTCCATTATCAAGTTTTTGTGTTCATATTTGATGCTTATGTCTCTTCCTTATTGAGTTTTTCCTTCTTTATGGTGCATTTCATTTTATGCTCATTTAATACAATTCTTTATAAGTCACATCGATGAAAAGATCTTGGATCATGTTGGTATCAGAGCACTCATCTTTGAATTGAATTGTTGAGTGTAACCACTTACTAGGGCCAAGCATAACCAGGGTGAAGGAACTCTTAAGACTTTCAATCCCGAATTTGGCCATGCATCTCGAAGGAAGAAAATGGCCGAAGAGGACAAGCATGACAAACAAGATAAAAACATCCATATGGTATTTTATCGCATGTCAGAAATGGTCGAGCGAATGTATAAAGACTATGAGAAGAGGATGAAGAAGAAAGGGAAGAAGAAGGAAGCACAAATGGACGAAAATGCTTCAGTAAATCAAGGGGCTGGAGGATACCCTCCTGAGCCTCCATCTTCACCATCAATTTCTATCTCTTCTTCCTCTAAGCATTCTCATCATTCTCATAATTCTAGCCATAAGATTTCTTTTAAGAAACCATTATTAAAGCTTGATGTAAAATTTTCTTTACCTATGTTTAATGGAGATGCTAATCCTGAAAAGATAGATAATTGGATCCGACAGGTTGAAGTACATTGTCATGTTCAATAGATTGATGAAGATGAAGTTAGAGTGAAATTGGCCTCTCTTCGGTTGGAAGGCACCACTCTCGTATGGTGGGAGAGAAAAATTCAGGACAAAAGTAAGTGTGGTAATATTCTTTCCTCATGGTTGGAATTTAAGGCAGCGATGAGGAATCGATTTTATCCATTGGGTTATTTACATAAATCAATGATGGAATGGAAAAATTTACGACAAATAAAATGTCAAACTGTACAAAGTTTCACAAAAGAATTTAGGAAGAAAGATCTTTCATTAAACATTCCTTTGGATTCTTAGGAAACTTTAATGAAGTATATTGGCGCACTTCATAGTTATATTCGTCATACATTACTATTTTTTAACCCCACCAGTCTTGATGAAGTTTTTTTGCAAGCCACTCACCTTGAAAACAGAGGAAAGCATGTTCAAGAAGATCCCACAAAGAAACCTTCCAATTTCCCACATAAGCAGTTTAAGAAGTTTAAAAGGAAGGACAAAAAGACTGCCACTGTAAAGAAAGAATAAGGAAAACCATATTTCAATCATTACAAGAAGAGTGGTCACGATGATGAACACTATTGAAAACTACATCTAGAGAAGAGATTGAAACAATACGGTGGAAAGGGAAAGACAAAGACCGTTGCTATAGTGCAACAGTATCTTGGTTTGGATTCAGGAGATGAAGGAAATATCATAGCAGTTGGAGTACAAAGTAAAGATTCCCTTCATGCTAGTTCAAGTTCCAATAATGAATCTCATGATGATGAAAGAAAGAGGAATGAATTATTTCATATAAGAGTTGTATCTAAACACACTAAGATAGATACATTATTTGATCTGGGTTCCCAAGTAAACTTGATATATAAAGCACTTGTCAAAAAGATGGGTCTTAAAACTAAACCACATCCAAAGCCTTATCCTCTTGGTTGGTTATGTGATAAAGTAAAACTTAATGTCACCAAGCAATGTAGGATCAGATTTGATATTGCTTCAAAGTTGATTGATGAAGTTGATTTGGATGTTGTTCCACTTGATATATGTGGCATAGTGTTGGGGAGTCCTTATCTTTATGGTAGAAAAATAGTATTCTTTCGTCATGAGAACAAATATCACCTTACTAAAGGGGGAGTGGAACATATTGTTAGATCCCACAACATGAGGGTAAACACAACACTTGTTAGTGCAGGACAAATGAAGAGACTCATAAACTCTAATAAGATATATGTACTCATGGTCATAAGGGAAAAGGATGTTGGAACATCCAACGCTTTCCAAGGATGTGATCGTTCTCATAAGAAAGAATTAATTGATATTGTTTCTAAGTATGATGATATGTTTCATGAACTAGATGGATTACCTCCTAAGAGGGAAATACAACATGAAATACATATTCAACAAGATTCTCCCCTTCCTAATGTGGGAATGTACAAGATTTCAATTATAGAGATGACAGAGATAAAAAATCAGGTACAAGGCTTATTGGATCAATGGGTCATCAGGCCCAATTCATCTCCTTGTGCTTCTCTGATCATGATGGTTCCAAAGAAGGATGGAACATGGTGAATGTGTGTCAATTATTGGGCCTTAAATAAAATCATGGTGAAAAATTGATACCCTCTTCCTCGTATAGATGATTTACTTGATCAATTAAAGAATGTTGTTTATTTCACTAAGTTGGATTTGTGCAGTGGATACCATCAGATCAGGGTTGCAGAACATGATGCATGGAAAACTTCCTTTAAAACCAAACATGGATTGTTTGAGTGGTTATTTATGTCGTTTCAACTTTGTAATGCTCCGACAACCTTCATGCGTGTGATGAATAATGTATTCAGTCCATTTCTAGATGATTTTGTGATTGTATATTTAGACGACATTCTTATATTTAGTGGGACTTGGGATGAACATGTAAGGCATGTAAAGAAAGTCTTGGATACTTTGAAAAGGGAAAAGTTGTATGAAAAATTGTCCAAATGTGAATTTGGTAAGACTGCACTTGTATTCTTAGGTCATATTGTAGGAGGACGACAATTGAAAATTGATCCTTCCAAGATTGATGTAATTGTAAATTGGTCTAAGCCCAAAAGTGTAACCAACATATAGAGCTTCTTAGGTGCAGTCCAGTACTGGAGGAGATTCATTTCAAACTTCTCCTTTATAGAAGCTCCTTTGCATGCGTTAACCAGTGTGAAGAAATATTTTCAGTGGGGAGGAAAGCAACAAAAATCTTTCGACACTTTGAAGGAAAATATTAGCACCACACCATTATTAGCACTGCTGAATCTTCAAAAACCTTTTGAGATTGAGACAAATGCTAGCGGATACGCCATGGGTGTAATATTGATGCAATATTGTCATCTTATCTGTTACCACTCTGAAACTTTTAACCAAGTTGTCGTTAACTATCCTACATATATAAAGACTTGTATAAGCATAAAAAAATGGAATCACTACTTGTTAGGGAAGGAAACAATCATACATACAGATCATCAACCCTTATAGTATCTCCAAGCAAAAACCAAGCTGGAACAATCTTGAAATTACAAGTGGATGGGTTTTCTTTAGCAATTTCATTTGGTAATCAAATACAAAAAGGGTACAAGTAACAAGGTAGCTGATATGCTTTCTAGACCTCCTATTGCTTCTTTTGTTATTTTGAAGAATGCTTCTTTATCTCATGATAGCTATGTGGAACAATATTTTGTTGATGAAGATTTTAAAGAT
Organism: Picea engelmannii; assembly: GCA_009831015.1. Classification (NCBI taxonomy): domain Eukaryota; kingdom Viridiplantae; phylum Streptophyta; class Pinopsida; order Pinales; family Pinaceae; genus Picea; species Picea engelmannii. Next base: position 825,617 of record ML788094.1, read on the forward strand.
GTATTTGAGAAGCTAACTCGTGGTGCACAGGTAGAGAACTATTATCTGCATGGAAACCTACTCTACCATCTTGGGAGGCTATGTATTCCTACAAATGAATGAGTCCATGTAATACGAGAAGCTAACACTTCTCTTATGTCTGGGAATTTTGGGATAGGAAAAACTATAGCTCATCTGCATAGGTTTTGTTACTAGCCTCAAATGAAAGCAATTGTAACTAAATATGTAAAGGGGTGTGTGATGTGTTCTACTTGTAAGTCCACTAATAGAAAATTGGGGCTATACTCACCACTTCCTATTCCATCCCATCCATGGGAAAGTATCTCCATGGATTTTACCAATGTCAAAAAGGGGTCATGACTATTTGTATGCTATAGTGGATAGGTTCAACAATATGTGTATCTTAATTCCATGTAAAAAGTAGATCATTGTTGAGCAGACTGCTAATCTATTCTTTCAGTATGTTTGGGTTCACTTTGGGTTACCCACATCCATTATATCGGATTGAGATACTCAATTCCTTGGGGATTTTTGGACAATATTGTGGAGAATGATGGACACCAAGTTGAAGAGGAGCATTTCTTTCCATCCACAGACCGACGAACAAATAAAGGTTGTTAACCAAATAATGGTAATTTTTCTTCGAGGCTATTGCAACAAGCATCCCAAGTTATGGGATGAACATATATTCTATGTACAACATTCTTATAATCGAGCCTTACATTCCTCCACTCAATGTTCTCCATTCGAGACATGTTTTGGGTATTGTCCTAAGGTCCCTTTGGACTTGATGTATGGGAGAGATTCCAATTCAAATGAAGAAATAAATGAATATGGAGCCCACAAGTTCATTCAGAGGATCCAATAGGTACACCAAGTAGTCAGGGAACAGTTGGAGAAAATTCAAGTATAGTATAAAGCTCGACATGAAAAACACAGGGTTGATCATCAGTTCTAGATTGGAGATCAGGTATGGCTTCACATTAGCAAGGAGAGATTGAAGGGTGAAGGAAAGAAACTCAAGCCCATCCAATATGGACCCTTCACTATTTTGGAGAAAATTGGTACCAATGCTTTTCATCTAGATCTTCCACCTTATATGCAAATCTACTTAGTTGTAAATGTAGAAAACTTGAAACTGTTTTAGCCTCCCATGATCATGGATTAGGGTGAGGAATTTTCAATACCTTCATTTGATGAGTTTTCTCCTGAGTAATTGGATGAGTTGAAGGAAAATATCATCTTAGACAGAGGGGCGAGGACTTCACGAGGGGTGATGTTGATTATCTTCGAGTGGGATTAAAGGGCACACATCCAAGCAAGGAAAAGTGGATTGATAAGGACAAGGTGAGGGAACTCTTACCCTCACTTATCTGTTGATTGATGAGAAATTTTAGTGGTCCAAAAATCTCTTAGTGGGAAGGTGTGATCGAAAAAAAATACATAGAAGACTAAGGATAACTCAAAATTCACAGAAGCAACTTAGGAATCTCATAATGGCCTTAGTAGACAAAGAAAGGGAAAAAAATCAAATTCCTCAAAACTCAGTGAAATTTGCATCATCGCGAAGAGCACGTCACAATATTTCAAACGACATAAATGACTCATCAAACGAAGTTACAGATAAAAATATATTTTCGGTCAAAGTTTTGGTCAACCTAGCCCACTTAGTAGTGATGAGTCAACATCAATACTGCTGACATCAGCATCAGTATGGATGAATTCAACGTCCATACAATGTACGTGGCACACGCAGAGGACTACATGTTTCATGCTGATGTCAGCATAATGATGTGGAAACACCAGAAGCTGCCATGTGTCACTCATTTTTGGCATTTTCAGTTCAACATGTGGATCAATGAGGAAGTGCCACGTGGCACGTCGTACGGGACATGGTAGACATGTAGCATATGTATTATACATGGCAATAAGGAAACATGGCAAGGTGACTATACAGGTGAATGATGTGGGCCAATGTTTGGCTGCCACATGGCAATGGGAAAATGCCCAATGAGATCCCATAACCAAAATTTCAAAAATAAAAAAGGTAGCCCACCAAATCTGGCGAAGGTCCCACCAAATATGGTGGTTGACCCTCTATTGTAATCCAACTCTAAAAAATCTAAACGAGACTCCAAACTTGGCGGCGGTTAACACTATATATATATGATGTTGTAACTACAAGCCAAAAAGGGGAGGCCTACGGGCTCGACCCCAGGACCTCCCCAACCAAACGCCTTTAAATAGCATCCTCCAACCATTGAGCCAAATGAATCAGTTGGATATTTCTCTCACCTTTAAATTTAAATGTTGAGTTTTCCAATGGATAGGAGGAGGGCACTCGACAAGTACAATGAATTAATTGTAGGTTGCAGTAATGGAAACCGAGAGGATATTTCTCATGGGCCTAGGAGTTCTAGAGTCGGATTGAGGTGTGCAGACAATCATGTTTGGGTAATTTGATGCCACAAATTCAATGGTGTTGCTTGTTTTCTGATCTGAGAAAAGATTCTGCAACTTAATTCCAGAATGAGGTATACTTATGTATTTTTCCAAATTCTTTTGCTAAGTTAATAAAAAGGCCTACCCATTTAAGAGCAAGACCCAGAGATGTATTCCACTAGGGACGAACTCTGTTATCAAGTTTTTGTGTTCAGATTTGATGCTTATATCTCTCCATTATTGATGTTTTCCTTATTTATGATGCACTTCATTTTATTCTCACTTAACACAATTCTTTATAAGTCACATCGATGAAAAGATCCTAGATCACGCATACCAACAATATGAGTGAGGTGCACTTGTTTAGATCCCCATGCAAACCAAATTTAGGCACAGGCATGAGTAGGGTGCATATAATTGGGCATAGTTGTATGTACCTGAATGTTGATGCACACACTTGTATTGGTACAGGGGTGCCAATGTAGATAGAAAACTTAGCAAGAATACTACAAGCAAGCTCAATGATCATAATTGGTTGTCGAGTCCTCTATCTCTTCGTCTTCCTAATATTTAAAGTTTAAACTATTATGACTAATCAATATATGAACAGATGGGATGGAAAATTCCATGACTCTTAATATTCCCTTGGCATGAAATATTGTTTATACACCTCCCTAGGAATGAATGGTAGTTAGTATGAATGAATGGCAGTTAGTATTGGTGATGACTTGTTTTTTTTTTTTTCCATAATATAGTGCTTGTGTCAAGAGAAGAAAGATATTCATATGGAATATTTGCAAATAATGAACATACCAACATCCACACACCTCATTCTTGCATTAATCTTTAATAATTTTTTTAAATAAATATATTTCGTCGCTCTTGCGACAACGATGATCATCGATAACATGAATAGTTTGTCGCAACTATCGACAATTCATCGCTCTTGTGATGACTTGTTCGTCGTAGAAAATAGGATAGGTCGTTTCTCTTACAATGAAGAGGATCTTCGATCATATGAATAGTTCATCCCAACTATCAACCGTTCGTCTCTCTTGCGACGACTGGTTCATCGCATAAACTAGGACATGTCATTTGTCTTATGAAAAATAGGATCCTCCTTTATATGAATAGTTCATCGCATCAATCAACAATCTGTCACTCTTGCGACAACTCGTTCGTCACAGAAATTAAGATATGCCATTTCTCTTGCAATGAAGAGTATCTTCCATCATATGAATAGTTTGTCACATCAATCAACTGTTTGTCTCTCTTACGATGATCATCATCGGTTGTCATTCATGCGACAATCATCCACTGTTGTATTTCTTGCAACGATCATCCTAGGTTTTTATTCTTGCGACAATGACGGTTGGGCATCTCTCGTGTGACGAGCATTGTATGTCGTCTTTCCTGCAATGACCTCCATATGTCATCTCTCTTGCGATGACCTCATTGTGTTGTCACTCTTTTGACGTTATCTCAGGTTCATTGCACTTGCCAGAGAATATGATGCGACATTTGAGGGGAGAAATATTTGTTACAATATCCATGACATAACATCGCAAGAGCATTGAAATGGCCGTTGCAAAATGACCCAAATTTACTAGTGGTTGAATTCATAATTGTTCAACATGTTATTCTTTCCATAAACTATGAGATTCACCTAAAATTTGCCTCACATGTTTATCTTGTATTTCTTCTAAATCCATCTCTTCCCAACTTAAACTCAAATTTTCTGAAGCAATCATGAAAAAAGGCATCTTGAGGCCAAATGTTTTTATATTTGGTATAGGATTGTTTGAGGGCCAAGAGTTCTATAAGAGAGAGAGAAAAACTTACCTACAATTTTGCATAATTTTTGTCATTACAAGCATGGATTTAAGGCTCTCTATGATTCGTAGCTCCTGGGATTCCTTAACATTGTTCCATTGACATATTGGAACATATCGAGGGACAACATCCAAAATGGTGTCATTGCTAGAAAAAATAATTTGAAGATATCTTTCCCTAGGGATATGACATTGCAGGATCTAATACTCAAAGGTGAACAAGTTTCAGGAACTTGACTATTGATTATTTCACCTAGCGACTACACAGATAAAATATCTGGCTTCTAACATAAGACATACCAAAATAAACCCAGATGTTGAGCATACTCCAGCATACTCAGATCCAAAGAAGCTTGTGACCTGGAGAAATCTTTAATAACTTCAAATATCTTCGTCTTCAATTAACCTTGATTTGGAGACTTCTCCTTCTGTTGTTTGTGTAAGTAGAAATTTCCCTGAATTACTTGATATACTAGTTGATTCGTATTCTTCATCTAGTCTACTGGTTGAACCCCTCATAGATCTACAAAATTCACACCTATAATTCATTCAAGAAGTGATATATTCCTTCAATCCCTTTCTAGAAAACCCTATTAACCCTCCATTTGTTGAATCTCATAACTGTATCTTGGAAAATCTTATGGACAATTTAGGAGGAGGAAGAGATGGGGGAAATCAACCTTCCCCTCCACCTTTAAACCCTTGGGTCATGAAAATTTTCCTTCACATGTCCATGAACTCCCTGAAAATTATTTTAAGTTGTTACCCAAGTACAATGGTGAACAATATCTATCTGTTGAACAACACCTAGCAAACTTCCATGATTTCACTGACAACTTATTCTTGGAGCATGATGATGTCTTCAAGAGATTGTTTGTCCAAACCCTAGAGGGATATGTCAATAAATGGTTTATAGAACTCCCTACAACCTTTATTTGTAGTTGTAAAGTTCTTGAGTTTTCATTTATGAAGAAATGGGGGAGAAGATGGATAACATATATTATCTGACTGAGTTTGGATCCCTCAAGAAGAAATAAAATGAGTCTGTTGTTGACTTCAACAGAAGGTTTAAAAAGATTTACAACAATATTCCTAGAGACATAAATCCTTTGCAACAAGCAACCAATGTCACATATGTTGGGGATTTTGATGCAGAATTTTCCATGGAATTAAGAGAAATAAGAGCTCTGAGTTCGTTAATAATGCACGACGATGAAATAGATATTGAAGGGAAATGATCGCATCTGGTAAATTGAAGAAGAAACAATATCAAGCTAAGAAAAATAAAATTAAAGAATATTGTGGTCCTTTTGATCCAGTCAAAGCTTCCCATGAAGCTCGAATAGATGAGATGTCTATACTAATTAGAAATTTGACAAATAAGATGTCTAGATTTGATACGGAGAATGGTAATGCCAATAAATTTCCTCAAGAAGGAGGGGTGATAAACCATAACCAGTTTATAAGGTCTTTCAATCCTCAAATGATGAGAAGAGAAAGAATAAATGGTGAACAACCTATCCCACCTGTTATGAGAGATAACAATGAAAATAACATTGTGGAGGAAGAAATAGATAAAGGATATGCAGAAAACCCAGAAAAAATGCACCTATTGCAAGAGGAAAACAATATCATATATATAAGTCAAAATGATTATGAATATTCCTCAACACCAGAAAGAAAATCCTCATGATTGAATCTAACAAAGAAGTATTTTCCTCTGTCTAGTATAGGATGTTTGTTGATGCACTATTGTTTGAGATGCTTAGGAAGTATGACCTTAGACCCAGATAGAATGTAGTTGACCATGACAACCAGCCCCATGTTATAGAAAGATTTTCCTCACCCCATGAAAACTTGCTCATAAGGCCTTTTCCATTTCCCTATGTAGACTTGAAGTCCATTTTTGCAGTTCCCAAAGATAAAAATTGTTTTTTTCCACATATACGCACCCAAACAGCTATACAACATGCGTATAGACAGGTTGCACCATTAAAACTCACGTACATCGGGTTTTGTGCTCACAATTAAAAAATAGTGTCGGGTTTCCATGTCACGTCACGAGATCCATGATCCTTGACCTTCCATATAATGGAAATGTTCCGAGTTGGCCCTTTAGTTCCATTTGAAGGATATAAATGGGCCATATCCAAGATGTCGAAAAAGAGGAGAAGAATTCAACTTTGAGGGAAAAGTTACTCTGGAGAAATTATTCACTTCATATTGAGTCTGCATCCCTTTGTCCTTTTAAGTCTGAACACAATGTTCAACCCCCAAGCACTTCCTTATTTGATGGAGAACCTCATTATATCTCTTATATGATCTAGCCTTTGGTGGAGGATTGAAGTGGTGGAGGCCCAACTGGAAGGGATTTAGTTTCTCGGTTCCAAACATGCCGACATGAAAGTTTGTCATTCATACACTTCTACTGAATACATTTGAATAGAAATACTCTTTTCTCATCCAATTAATGTCTTGAAAATATTTGAATTTTTATTCCATGGGCGTATTTGTTATGAATATTGATGGATTATGATATTATATGTGATAACTTTATATATTATCACCATATGCTTGTGTATCTTGGTTGTTGAGGACAAGTTGCAGGTGTATTTCTTTGAGTCAAGTGCTCAACGGTGGACTTCATCGAACATCTAGACGAGGTAGGATCTTTATCTTGTCTTGTTAGCATATTTGTTTATATAGAATACTTGAGATTAGATTTGATTTCTGCAATCATTTCCGTCTGTTTTGGTTTACCCCATGCCATAGCGTGATTTTCCTCGTAACAAAATTGGCGACCATACTGGGGATATAATCTTCTTTTCGGGGTTTGGAGTGTGTTTCTCCTTCGATTGCTCTCATTTATCTTGAGTTTCTTGTCATATGATTGCTTGACAACCTCTGTTCAATTTGAGTTTGAGTGTCTTGGCCTTATCCTTAACCTAGCAGTATTTCAATACATATACATGGTTTTTTTCCTAACAGTTGCGTACATACGTGATTTGTCATTTTGTAGGAAGCGTATATATGTAGTTTTCTCCTGAACAGTCATGCACATCATCCTTTTTTGCTTGATTTTTGAGTTTGATGTTTGTTGGGTAGGTTTTTATCATTGTTGAGTCTTCTTAGGTCTCTGTCATGACTGTTAAGTGCCTGTAGAGTGATAAGAAACCTTTCTTTGGTTTAATTTTCAGGCGATTTTTCTTTCTCATCATCCTTTTCATTGGTTGTCCTTGCATCCTGGGCTGGGTGTTTGCTTCTTGATATTCTACTTGATTTGTTTTTGTTTACATATAGTATGATCTTTATATCAAGTTGTTGTTCAGTCCTTTCATTTTCATTCTTTTATATTGACAATACAAAAAATACATTTTTCATTGTTGGCATTTGATCTCTTGGGTTCTTATCATTGATCTTAGTACATGTATGCAAATATTGCATTTTATTTCAAATCACATAATTGAATTGAAAGTTGCATTTTGAAAAGATTACCATTTCGTGGGAATTGAAGTTGGGACCTTGCATTATATTCATATTCATTTCTTTTACTCGTTGAGTCATAACATCATCAATTTCATGACCACACCTTTTGAGTAAACAAATCTACTAAAAGTAAAGCTGATAAATTTAAAATTGATTAGAAACAATTTTGTTTTTAAGGGTGCACAAACTATCGTAAGATTTAGAGCCTTGGAATAGGATTTTGTGAGTAAAATTCTCCAAATATATTAAACTCAACATATGTGGCCGACTAAGGGAGTGGTGAAATCCATTGTACAATTGGTGATGTCAGGAGGCTCTGCTCACACTGGAGTTAAGCACAAGGTTGTGCGAAGTTGGTTGAGGAGATATCCCTCCAATACCTTCTTAGCATCAGAGATATTTCTTGGGATATATTCGTATATGGGGTTCTTGCTAGTACCTTTACCTCTATGAGAGATGGTTCTTTTGAGATTTCAGGCTTTGTTACCATGCCCATATGGTGCACCTGACTTACGACTATTCTCCTGCACATTGGTTATATCATGGTGGCTTAGCTGCTTGACATAGGTAGACACATAGGTTACTTGCAGGGGTTATTCTGTAGGTACCCTAAGTTAGATAACGGTTGAAAAGAACACATATTTTATGGAGGATTACCTCTCTGGGGGGATCTGACCAACTGGTTGTTAAGCCGACGAGGGCCCTTATAACTGATTCTAATACCTTCAATATTTTGAAGGGAGTCCCAGGCCCCTCTTGGAAGAGGCATACCTACTTTAGGGAGGGAGGCCCCTTTCAACCACTTTATCCTATTTGTGTGCATATTTGGATTTTTTGTTTATTTTGGTGTGCTTTTTTATTATTAGTTGACCTTAGGACTTTGTATTGTGTCATGATTTTTCATTTCTATGGTTATTGGAGTCCCCGTGACTCCATCAATTAGTGCTACCCAACCCATGGTCTTTTCTCATTCCATGGGGACGAATCCTTTTGTATTTCCCAGTGGTATGCTAAATAATGATACTCAACCAATACCTTAGGCCTCTAATCATTTTTCTTATGGTATGCTAGACATGTCTTAACACTTGTCATCCTCTTTCTTGTCTCCTTATGTGAATCCTAGTTTTGGGTCTGGGGGCATGATGCCTCCTTATTATCCCTTTTCATTTGGTGAGATTCATATCCCTCAACTAAATATTATGGTAGGAGTTTGGAATCCTCCTTCCTATGGATCCAATCCTAGCTTCACTTTTCCAGGAGAAAGTGCTCAAATGGGAGGTCATTCTACCTATTACATCCCATCCATCTATCATTCTTCCGCTATGATGGTTCCTACGAATGATTTTCCCATGGAGGACCTCCATCTGTCCTATGGTATTTCATTCGGCGGGAGTCAGTTTTATAGTATGGGAAACCCCCTTCACAGAGTTCCTTTGTCTGGGGGAAACATATATCCTCACATGAGTAACCCTTGTCATGTCACTTTCTCTTCACAAGTGGCTTCCTCAATGTCGATTCCCTTACACCCATTTATGAATCAATTTTAAGGAGGATATTATTTTTCCAGACAAGTCCATGGTGTATACCAAAACCCTTCCTGGCCTTCGATTTCTCAAAACCATTATTTCCTGGAACCTTGGTCTCAAACACCAAAACCAACCGTTGCCACCAGTCTAATCACTGCAAGTCATACTGGCATTATATCACCAACCTCTGCTAGTTATGTTCAAGATAGGTCAACAACCTCTGCAAGTCATGTTGGATATTTTCTACTAGCCTCTGCAAGTCATGCTGGGAGCATGTCACTAGCCACTGCAAGTCATGATGGGGGCATTCATGTGATTGAGAATCCTAGACATATAATACATAATCCCAAGCTCCTTTGTAGGATTTGCAAAGGAGATCACCTTACTCGTTTGTGCCCTGCTACTGTTGTGGTATAAGAAGAGTGGTCCCATCCTTGCAGACCTTCAGGTTCTGAGTCATCTTTGGTTTCCCAACAGTCTAATCCTTCTTTGGTTGATACAATGGTCGTGCCAATGCAATCCTTGGATGAAACCACTCTTCTTTTTGGGGGTGATGCGTTTCTTGACCATGTTGTCTTGCATCTTATTCAACTAGCGGTCATGTCGATGCAATATTCAATCAACACCACTCTTGTTTTTTGGGTTGATGCATCTATTGAACTTGTTTTCTCACATCCTATTCAACCAATGGTTGAATAAATGGTCATGCTGATGCAATCTTCAGTCGATATCGCTCTTCTATTGGAGAGTGATAAGTATAAAGAAGTGACATTGTTGATGCAATCTTCGGTCAATCCCACTCTTATTTTGTGGGGTGATGAGTCTTTCGACCATGTCCTTAGCATTTCTAGTTATGTACCTTTTTCACAAGGGATAATTCCACTCTCTTCGAGTAAGCTCCTTCCAAGTTCTAGGGTGGTTTCCTTTGATTGGAATGATCTTGTAGATCCTCGACTTCCTTTTTCTACACCCTTCCAGATAAGGGGAATTCTTCGATATATTGTAGATAAGGTAACATCTGCAAGTATTTTTTCCTCCTTGATTTGGAAAGCTTTATGTTTTCCCAATATTGTGTCAGCTATCTGTGATTTGTTGACTTTCCAAAGAATTCCTTCACAGGAGTCCTGGCCTCCCCCATGATATGCTTCCTAGAACAACATCACGAGTCTAGTTTAAGCTCTTTTCCGAATATCTCAAAAAGTGAAAAGATTTCGGAGTGAACTTGTCTCTTTCACACTCATAAATTGGATTTGAAAGGATGTCTACTTGGTGTAAGTTTAACCCTTTTTCAAACCAAGTAGACTAAATTTACAAAAAAGGAAATTCTTTGGTGTCAAGTTGTAATTGCATATCATTCTCTTGCTTTTGAGCCTATTATCGGTTATCACTTTCACATTATAATCTTATCACCTCAACAATTCACATCATTAGCCAAGAAGAGACTTGTTTATATCCTTTGTAGCTTGACACCCGATACCCCAAGAGGAAAAATTCCCCCGAGTGTCCATATCCTACATGGACTTCCTTGGATTGAGCATAGGTATGTTCCACTGTTGGAACTAGTTGCTTACTAGTGGCACTCATTTCCTCCTCTGTATCATAGCATTCATTTGACTAGAAAAAAAAAAAAGACGGCTGGGAAAAGTGTATTATCTTATGTTGGAAGTAGTTGTTTCTCCTTTGAACAGAGCATAAACTTTTGAATCCAATTGTCATCAAAATTTTGGGTTTAGCATGACCTTAGGAATCTAAGCTCATTACTTAGAGTTTACTCCCCCGACCGGTTACTCTTCCAGTCCCTATGGAGAGTTTGATTGGTGCCTCCTACATCAAAAAGTTTCATCAGTAGTCGATATCCCCTCATTGGTCGCTGATTGGGGGGTTTCCCTTGTGTTCGACAAAAATAAATCTATTCACACATTGGGATTTGTGCAGTGTCTTGGATGCCATTATCCTTATTGGTGATTTCCTCACCTTTGTCGACAAGTTTTATTATTGGATGTTATTCCGAGGGTATTTTTCGTGCATTGATTGCATCTAGTGCAAGCGAAAGATGCATAGGTTCATTGGTTCATGAACATGTTATTCATCTGAGTTCCTCCAAATCATCAAGCTCCTACTTCGTACCTCGTGTTGAATGATGAAATATTCCTTACTCCTCTGCTTTCAGTGAGTCTCCTTCCATCGACTTCAGCCCATCTATTTTGGAAATGAGACCTAGATTCCTATGAGTACCTAGAGGCTTACAGTCATCAGTGGCACATTCTCTCACCATAGATGGTTGGGAATACATCAATGTCTTATGATCGATGGATTCTTCAATTGTTCAACCTCAACTCCTTTATTTACACTTGTAAGAATTTACTCGGTGCCTTGATACCTACTTTCATTATCGATAGGTTATCTCATGTTTGTTAATGATATACCTTAATGACCGATGTTGGTACAGGGGCAAGCCCAGGGTTCAACGCTCAAGAGCACACCAGCAAAACCCTAACTACCAGCCCTTTCGGTAACACCTGCGAAGTAGATGAAGTCTCACCCGAGGTAGAGGCAGGGGTGATTGCAGGACTCAGATGTCTGCAACCTTAGCTGGGACACAGATCTGTGACTATATCACTTAGCAATTACCTAATATAGATTATCCATCAATTTTCAACGCTTTTGATACTTCGCAGATAGCACAGAGCATCATAGTATGTACTTAGATCTAAGATGGTTCAACACTTAGCCACAAAAAGATAGATTAGATTCGGCAGATCAAGCACTAAGCATTTTATATATCATATCTAACATTCATTCATATCTCATAAGAACAAAGAATAACTAGATCTATCTAAACACATCAAGGCATTTAGCATCAGATCGAAGAACATAGCACAACACACAAAGTTATCGTGGTTCATCCCCACCCTGGGGCTACATCCACAAAGTCCTCTTCTTTATTATCTTGGTCAAGTGGTTACAGCATAGAGCTCCAATAATCCTTACTTCGCACAGGAAAAAAGATATGCACAGCTCGCTAGATCCTTCTTCCTTGCACTTTAGCACAAAACTAGAACAACTTGCACTGAGCTTTGTAAGATTCTTACAATCATGTACAAAGCACTTATAATATGCATCAGATCACACAAATCCAGTTACTAGCACTAATCCATCAGCTAGACATCACATAGATGTACTACCGTCCTCCTCTTACATTGCCTAAGTATCTATTTATAGATTACAAAAATGGCCCTAAGCATGGGTAAACCCACGGGATGACATCCCTTTCCCATTACATTAACCCAAAACCCTAAAGGGACCCAAAAATAGGTCTAGCTCCCTCAATTTCCACTTCACGTTGCACTCCATCTTTGACAAGCTATCAAAGTCCCAAAAATGGTCAAATATGACCAAGTGTTCTTCAAAACTTGGTCAAGGGCTAACAACTGGTAATCAAACGAAGTCTCATTGTGTTTGACCTCAACTCCTTTATTCACATAATGTAGACTTGAACCTTTGGTGGGTCATGTAGAAGACTTGAAGACATCAATTCATAGTTGCATCTTTCTTGAGTTGTTTCTATCATTCATTGGACCGGTACCTATATGACTTCAGTGACCATGGGAAATCAGATTGTACTCATTGTATACATATATATTCAGATTGATTTTGAGACTGGTTTTCACTAGGCCTTGTTTGTGACTATAACAACCTATGGAATGTATCTACTCTTGTATTGCCTATTCATGGCCATGAACAACTATTTGGTATATTTCCATATGGATCTACAGTGTAATTCAAGATAGGTATCCATGTGTACAAATTCATTATGAAATGTAATATTCTTATAAGAAACTAGTTTGTCCAGCTAGGTCTCCATTACTCCACTTCTGGGAATTATAATATATTTCATCCATTGCAGATACTCCTCTGACATCACACATTAGGGGGCATCTGTTATAGAAATATTTGCCTCGCCCCATGAAAACTTGCTTAGAAGGCCTTTTCCATTTCCCTATGTAGACTTGAAGTCCCTTTTTGCAGTTCCCAGAGATTAAAATTGTATTTTTCCACATATATGCACCCTAACAACTATACAACATGCGTATATGTAGGTTGCACCATTACAACCCACATACATCAGATTTTGTGCTCAAAATTAAAAAATGGTGTCTGATTTCCATGTCACGTCACGAGATCCATGATCCTTGACCTTACATATACTGGAAACGTTCCGAATTGACCCTTCAATTCCATTTGAAGGATATAAATGGGCCATATCCAAGTTGTGGAAAAAGAGGATAAGAATTCAACTTTGAGAGAAAAGTTACTCTAGAGAAATTATTCACTTCATATTGAGTCTATATCCCTTTGTCCTTTTAAGTCTGAACACATTGTTCAACCCTAAGATCTTCCCTATTTGATGGAGAACCTCATTGTCTCTCTTATATGAGATTTCCTTTGGTGGAGGATTGAAGTGGTAGAGGCCCAACTAGAAGGGACTTAGTTTCCCAGTTCTGAACATTTCGACACAAAAGTTTGTCATTCATACACTTTTGTTGATTATATTTTAATAGAAATACTCTTTTATCATCCAATTAAAGTCTTGCAAATATTTGAATTGTTATTCTATGGGCGTATTTTTTATGAATATTGATTGGTTATGCTATTATATGTGCTAACTTTATATATTATCACCATATTCTTTCGTATATTGGTTTTTGAGGACAAGTTGCAGGTGTATTTCTTTGAGTCAAGTGCCCAACGATGGAATTCATCGAACATATCGATGAGGTAGGCTCCTTATATTGTCTTGTTAGCATATTCATTTATATAGAATACTTGAGATTAGAGTTGATTTATGTATTCATTTCCATCTGTTGTGGTTTACCCCATGCCATAGAGTGATTTTCCTCATAACACCCCAACCTAATAATCTTAACCCAAGTCTTTCTATAGATAAAGTCAAAGAACTAAAAAATATTATCAAGACTAAAGAAGCTAGTGAATCTTGAAAGACAGAGAGAGAGGTTAAGGAACTTGAGGAATCCATTCCACCTTTCAAAATTCAAAAAGAAATATCCAAAATCAAGATCTTTGTCCCACTGGTAGAGTTGGCTAAAAACCCATCATACCACAAGCAGATTGAAAATTTCATACAGGGGAAAATCCTAGAAAGTCCTCCTAACATTGTGAATTTGCAAGATGAGTCTCCCACTATAGTATTTGGTCCTCACATAGATGATAAGGAAGATTTTGTTGCACCTTTCTATGTGACCTTAAACATCCATAACAATATGTTGCATAATTGTCTACTTGATTCTGGGGAATCTCATAATCTCATGCCAAAAGTAGTAATGGAAACTTTGGGTTTGGAAATAACCAGGCCCTACCATGATCTCTATTCTTTTGATGCCAAAAAAGTGAAATGTGATGGGTTTATAAAATAAATGGTAGCCACATTGTATCAATTTCATGTTAAGAGTATTATGATGGATATGGTGGAAGTTGATGTTCCTGCAAACTATGGTATGCTACTATATAGAACATGGGTCAGAAAACTGGGTGTCACAGTGTATATGGACATGAATTATGTTACTGTACTAGTTTTTGGAGGAGAGAACAAGAGGTTATACATAGAAACAAAATTTCCCTATATGGTCAATGATCAAAACAACTCTGTAAATCACCCCATATATGTTGTTGATGAATACCTGGGTTGTTGCATCCTCAAAGTCAATCACGAATGCAAAGAAGCCTTGATGCTTGAAAAAATCGTTGTGAGCCCTGCCCAAGAAGCTCGTCACATAAGGAAAATATAATTTGATATGACATATTGAGAAGAACAAGCATATCCTAACAACATAAGAAGGAGGATCTACCAACTAATTAAGTTTCAACAATTGATAGAACATATCAAGGTCATGATAGCTAAAGACACCATCACCTATGAACTATCTCAACCAGAGGACAACATGTTTAGATCCCCTGTAAATGGGAAGTTCCTCAAACATTTATTTCAGTAATGAATGCTGAAAAGTTTCTTACCCTGTACATAAATATATCATTTTCCATTCATGTTGTCTATTTTTAATTTTACTTCATTCACCATATTTTACACAAGTAAGAAGTTAGGGTTTTTTACTTTAAGTTGTTGATCAATTTTGTGTCACCTCTTGGATCAATTTTTCAGGTGCATGGGGAATATTTTGTTTTAATGCAGACTCAATAAACCAATAGAAGAAGGAACTTGGTTTAGAGTTCTCAGTAGACCATAAGGGTATTTTGTCCCCTCTAGAGCTAATGTTAGTACTGGATTTGATCTAGTCATTAGTGTGAACAATGATTGATATTGTGAGGATGGAATTCAAGAAAAAGAGGTTGAAGGGGAACTTATAGAGCTAATATATCGAGATAAGTCATCATATGCTCAAGCATCCACAAAAATAATTATCAAAAAACCATGCCTTAAGGGCCCAGGGCTGATTTTCAAATGCTCGAGCACTTATCAGGAGCACAAAAGGAGCTTATAGTGCTCAAAGAAGGCTTACTCCCCCTTTCATGATAGGAGATATCATATAACCAAGTATTAAGGGGAAAGCACTGGTGAATATGCAAAATCGATCATCCAATAATTACAAGAAAACATGATCACTGATCAAGGATATATGTTGCACCAGAAAAATGGTTAGGAGTTAATGCAACATTGGGGTGCGATGACGGTTTTAAGGAGATATGTGGTAAAGATTATATGTTGTTGCATGGTAGGATATGGAAAAGTAAAACCACTCCCATAGGGTCACGACAGTGGTATTCTGGTCCCGCTAGGTTTCATATTTTCCAACTCGTCACATTTCTTTACATCCATGTAGTGCCACTTGGACCCAACATGGCAGCCCCCCTGGACATTAAGGAAGTTGATGACATCTTGACATGTCAACAATGCATATTTTGGACCCGAAAAATATCTCCACCTATACAAATATGACTCGATTAAGACTTTGGTTTCCATGCCTCGTGTGAATACACATACGTTGAGTCCCATAAGACACCTCAGCACTAACATGGGACAATGCCAAGTTGCCACATGTTCATGGGCCCATAGTGACGTCAACATGACATCATCCAAATTTCACATGTTTTTCCTGAATTTAAAAGGATTCAAACCATTGGGAAAGGAACACATGTCTCGAACAAGGGCATGAGGGAGAATGTCTTGAGTGAGTGGAGGATTCACTGACAGTCTACCAAATCGGTTGGAAAATAAGTGAGGCATAACAAGATATCCAACGTCATGCTCACATCCTTTCACTCATCATAATTATACTCCTTGCAACTATCAAAAGGTAGTAATAATTTTGGAGATATTTCCAACCATGCATGCTCCATATCTTACAGATCAGACTAGGTGTGACCAATCACCTCATCCCATCAATTTCCTTATCAGGAACATGTCAAGATCATAAAAGGGAAAATCGTGGAGTTCATGAGCCACAAATAAATTAGTAATATAATTTATAAATGTGAGTTACTCATATGCCAAGCATTTCATATGATGACCCATCTACGTCGACACTCCGTCCAGGAATGGATTATGAACCATATTGGTCGTAGATGTTGGGAGAGTGTGTTATACACTTCATTAAGATAGGAATGTCCCTCTCTGGTATCATTAGTTTGATATTAAGGAAAAAATGGCATCCAAGAATCTACCCGAAAGTGCAATGGCCAATCCAACTGGTACATTGGAGAAGCTTGAAGTAAAGGATTCAAGGGATTGGTCAATTGTGCCCTATGTTAATGGGTCTTGTGAACTAGAAGGAAATGTTTATCCTATCATCTTAGAAACTAAGATAAAAGGTTCATGATGGAATGATGATAATCAATTGATCCATTAAGAAGGAATAAAGCAGAGGCTCAATTGGATGAGAAAAACACACCCAACAACAGTATCAACAGGGCTCATCTAGTGGTATAAATTGGTTTCTTCCCAGTAAAATTAGGTGAAATTAGTTGGAAAGATGGGAGCAGTTAGAAAACCATACGCGATATCAAGATTCTGAAAAGTAGAAACCATTTTCAAGAAGTAGTATTGGTCCAAGAAATATTTTTTCTCTCAAGCAGAAGCACCTATAAATGAATGGAAGAAGCTCATTTTTAGGTTTGACACTTTGGAGAATTTAAGAGTATATTATACCTGAGATGTTTGATGAAGATCCCCTCAGACATAGAAAAATTCTCAAGGCTTTAGGTTTTAAAAGATTCATCTCCTACATTATGCTTCAGTATGTGATTATTTTTGAGTATGTGCTCTTGTAAAAGCCATCCCTCCCATCTCATGGCTTCTGTTATTAGACCCCCATTAATACAAACTTGAGCAACAAGTTGTCAAACAATTGGTTTATATTGATGGACAATTGGTTTGGATTGTTGGTTATCATTGATTTCAACTCTTGGAGAGTGATATTGTAGATTGATGACAACCCTTAGAGATTGATGTCAACCCTTGGAGAAGTCCGATGCTGAATTCCAATAGCATAACGGTATGGGTAAGGGACCCATGTTTGCTTGAGGTATAAAGGCATGAAGATCAGTGAATATGAAGGTAAGACTATTCTAGATGGATTGTACATGTCATGCCATTTTAGGTGATATGTCGCACGTCACGTAGTTCCTCACAGTTAAGAAGATATGGCTTAGTGAAGTTGGAGAACCCTCATGAGTTATCTAGGAGATCCTAGAAGGTAAAAGATGTCAATTATTCTAGAAGCTCCTAGAAGAAGTGTACTAGTCAAATTGATGGTAACTAGGAGTTAATCATGGGTAAAGTTGTTGCATTAAGAAAATAACT
>ML788094.1:843788-873481 GCA_009831015.1 Picea engelmannii
GAAGCTCCTAGAAGAAGTGTACTAGTCAAATTGATGGTAACTAGGAGTTAATCATGGGTAAAGTTGTTGCATTAAGAAAATAACTAAAAATAAATTAATTGCAACAAGAAGTTGTGGGTTTTTTAATTATGGTAAAGTGGTTGCAAAGAGAAATTATTTAAATAACAAAGTAGTCAAAGTGGTTGCAAAGAGTAATTATTTAAATAATAAAGTGGTTGCAACAAGAAGTTGTGAGTTTACTATTTATGGATAAGTCAAAGTGGTTGCAAAAGAAATTAATTAAATAATAAAGTTAGTTGCAACTAGAAGTGATGAGTTTACTATTTGTGGATAAAGTGGTTGTAAGTGGACAAAGTAGTTAGAAGTGGGTTATCCCTAAAATAAGGAAGTTGGGTAAAGGTAGTTAGAAGATAACCCTTTGAGGAAAGCCACTTGGAGAGTATAAATAATATAGAAAAGGTCTCCTATTTGCACCTAATGACCACATTGAATATATATTATTTGTGAAATTTTTATTGGAGGTACTCATTGATACATATGAAGTTACACAAGTTTGAGGTAGAAAAGGAGGGTTGACGGCGAAAGTTTTGGAGTTGCAGAATTACTAAAAAAAAATTTAGATTTTGAGGTGTACACATGTTGCAGTGGAGGAAGTCGCATACATACGCAAGTTGTAGTGGATTAAGGTGTGTACATACACAGGATGAAGAAGAAGAGATCGCATACAGTTGGGAAAAGCCATGAAATCTTGAGTAGATGAAGATGACAGGTCTCTAGAGTCTAAAAGAAAGCTCCCAGGAAGGCCTATAGTGATCAGGTACAACATATCTATCTATAGGTTCAAAAGGTATGTCACATTCTTTTGTGTAGTTGGATATTGTTGTATAGATGATATATGGTTATGGGAGATTGTGGATTTACCCTAGAGAGGTTGATGGTTGTATGGAAATTGTTGTATGTGTCAGATCTACAGAATTACAGTGCTGGTATGTTTGGTATTTATCATTGGTACATATTGTTAGCTTGAGTGTTGAGGTATATATTGTATTTCTTGGTACATGGTTGAGGGTTTTTGGTTGTGATGTGTTGGTGAATTTGTTGGTGTAGTTTGAGGCTTCATATCAGTGAGGGTTTGATGTCTATTCCATGTGAGGGTTGTTACACATAATTATGATTGTATGGCACATGAATAGAGAGATATAGATGCACATGTTTTGAGTGATATTCTTGTGATATTGAGTATGAGATATATGTTATTAGATCTTATATATTGAGGATATTATTGGTACATGTTGACTACAGATTATTGGCACATGGTCTTGTGTAAGGATTTATGGTATTTATCTTATGGTAGCATGATGTATTATTAGAGGACTAATTGTTGGATATCTTGGTGTATGTCTTTGATATTTGGTTGATGTACATGTTGGGTACATGTTGAGACATATAGTTGATATATGGTATGGTGATGTTGATATGTCTTTATGATTCATAGTTTGTCTTGTTGATTGACACATGATTGGTACATGCTTGGTGCATTGTTAGAGGCACTTGTTAGAAATGGTGATGACACATGATTGGTACATATTTGGTACATTGCTAGAGGCACTTGCTAGAAGTATTGTTGGTACATAGTTTATGGATTATGTGGCATATATGACTTGTTATAAATTTCTCATTATTGATTCACCCCTATCAATAATCCTACAATTGGTATCAGAGCCAATTCCTTCAGGAAAAAAATTTAACCACTGGAAGGAGATCATGGAATATTCTGAGATTAGAGTACTAACGTTTGATGGCCAGAGTGGTCTAGAGTATGAGATATGGATCTCAAGGATGGAATTATTTTTAAAAGCACAAGGATATGATATTTGGAAATCAGTTGGGACAAGATACAATGCTACAAAGAAAGAAAAGACTACAACCATTAAGGAATTGAAGAAGAATAACAAAATTGAAATGGATTTCATTTTGGAAAGACTATATGATTCAGTTAAGGACAAAGTGGGTAAATCTTCATCAGCTAAAGAACTTTGGGATAAGTTACATTCTATATATTCTTCACATGTCATATATTCAGAGAACAACAAAGAAGATGAAGGTACAAAACATGAAGAAATATGTTCATCATGTCATATAGATTTAGAAGAAGAAGAGTATGTAATCAACAAAAGTATGTTTTTTTCCTTTAATTGTGAAAAACGCAGACATATTGAAATTGAATGCCCTGAAAGTAATGAGACAGAAAAGCCAACTGAAATAGAAGACAATTATGAAGAAAAATTGATCAATGCTTTATATGAATTAAAGAAATAAAGAGAAGAAAACAAGTCACTCCAGAAAGAATTGATGAAGCAAAAGGAAAGTGTTCAAGGTTCTGAAGAAGCTCATCAAGTCATCAAGAATTTAAGAGCTCAACTAGAAGAGGCCAGAAGGATTGAAGAATCTCTAGAATATCGAAAGCAGTGTTTAGAAGCCAACATAGCAACACAAAAGGAAGAAGCAAAAAAGAGAGAAAAGACACTAACAGATCATTTCAAGGAAAGAACCGATGATTTAAACCAGCTTGAGGAAGAGTTTGGTCAAGAAGAGAGAAGACTTGAAGAAGAAATAATTACATGGAAAATCCAACTTGAAGAAGAAAAGAGAACACCAGAAGTCATGAAGTCTCAGATAATGAAGAAAGAAGAAGTGGTTGAGAATATTGAAGAAGAAGTTGTCACACTAAGATTTAAAGTCATCAAGATCAATAAGAATGTTTAAGAGACATAAACATCCACATCAACAGTAGATAATGAACAGAAGCATTCTAGGTTGCTAGAAAGGAAGAATGAAGAAAATATCAAGAGTTATGCAGAAGTACTCAAAAGGAAGTAGTCATGGTCAACCAGAATCTAAGAAAATCGATAAATATACATCTTCAAGAAGACCCTCCACATTCAAGCCACAAAGAAGATTCAATAATGATAATCCAAGGAAGGAATTCAACATGATTACACCATTCACTCCCAGGTATGGTCATTTTTTATGGTCATTTTTTTATTGTACTGATTTTGGACATAAGGTTGCATATTGCAAGGATTATGGAAAAAATGTTCAAAGAAGAAATGTTTATGTGGCCACACATAGCATTGAATGTTTAAAATGCCACAATTATGGTCATATAGCTCTAAATTGAAGAAGCATGATAGTTCCATCCATGAAGAAAGAAACATATATCAGATACACTAAGATTTGGAAAAGAAAAGAACAAGAAGAAGAACACGTGAATAAATAACAGTTCTTATAAATCACAACACTTGTCATAGTATGAGAAAGACAAAGAAAGAAAACAAAAGAAGAACAAGTCTCAAGAATTATATTTTTAGAATCCTCAACAGAGAAATATCATAATGAAGATCAGGAAATGAAGGAACAGGTCCCAAAAATCACACTCTTGGGATATATAGTAGTACAGGATCATGATGAATCTATAGGAAGAAAGGAAGATATCAAAATATAGGTAGAGAACAAGAAGAAAGAAGTCAAATTTTAGAGAGATGATGAATCTACAGAGGAATATGATGACTACTTCAGGAAGGTATTGTTTTGAGCCATATGGCTTGGAGACTCCCAACATTATGAATATTGAACAGGAGGGGTCTAGACAGTAGCTCTATAGATCAACGCTTTATCTTTCAAGCAATTTGAAGTGCTTGCAGAGATATATTAAGAGAATTCAAATAACATGAGTCAATGATTGTATTCAAGCAATGGTATCATCATTAAAGGTTGTTTCAGACAAGCATATTTTGGCATCCAGATAGAGAATATCAGTGAACATGTTTGATGATCAATTGCAACCGAGAATAATTCAGAATAGTACAGTGATAGATGGATCATCATCATGGACAATTGAGTAGAAGAGTCATGGAAAATATGGACAGAGATGGATTAGAATCTTTGGACAAATATATGACACTAGATGAGAGCATGAATTTAAAGATTAGGTTAACATATTTTTTTAGAGAGTGGTTCAGAAAGTGGTTCAGAGATAAAGGAACATTATCATAATGGATGATAATGATATAGGAATATTTGAATGCTTAGTCTTGAATGTTTTTCATATATATCAATTGATTACACAAGGAATCGCAAATGGACAAAAACTCCAAAAGGAAGCAGGTACATGAAGCCCTACAATTGTTCTACATGGCATCTTAGAAAGAAGTCAAAGGAAGAGAAACAAAATAAAGAAGACAGGTAGAAAGATCATTCAGAAAAGTTTTCAGACAGAGAAGTAAATATAGAGGTATGATTCTAGGAGGAGAGATGATAGAGATAATCATAGAGGGAGCATTGGCATCCATGCCATCAACAGTGCATTAGAGTGATATTATTTTTTAAATGGGGAGAGATTATCCATATGAAGGGAGAGAGAGTAATCAGAGGCATAGAAACACCGAGAAAGGTCAAAGTTATTTAGATAGGGGGAACAACCCAAAGGATAGTGCAGACAGGGGGAGAAACCCCAAGGAGAGATCAGTAAGGGGGAGCAGACCCAAAGAGAGATACCCTTTGTCATTGATGTCAAAGGGGGAGACATAGAAACATTGATGAGGAGTATGAACATGATTGTTTTCATGACTAAGTGTTTCCATAAATGTTGGTGTTGCCATCAATCCCAAAGGGGAATATTGTTCGACAATTGGTTTAGATTGATGGACAGTTGGTTTGTATTTTTGGTTGTCATTTATGTCAACCCTTGGAGAGTGATATTGTAGATTGATGTCAACCGTTGGAAAAGTCCAATAGTGAATTCTGATATCACAAAGGTATGGGTAAGGGACGCATGTTTGTTTGAGTTATAAATTCATGAATATCAGTGAATATGCAGGTAAGACTATTCTAGATGGATAGTACATGTCATGTCATTTCGGGTGAAATGTGGTACATCATGTAGTTCCTCACAGTTAAGGAGATATGTATTAGTGAATTTGGAGAACCCTCATGAGTTATATAGAAGCCCCTATAAGGTCAAAGAAGTCAATTATTCTAGAAACTCCTAGAAGAAGTGTACTAGTCAAATTGATGGTAACTATGAGTTAATCATGGGTAAAGTTGTTGCATTAAGAAAATAATTAAAAAAAAATTAATTGTAACAAGAAGTTGTGAGTTTGTTAATTATGGTAAAGTGGTTACAAAGATAAATTATTTAAATAATAAAGTAGTCAAAGTTGTTGCAAAGAGCAATTATTTAAATAATAAAGTGGTTGCAACAAGAAGTGGTGAGTTTACTATTTATGGATAAGTCAAAGTGGTTGCAAAAGAAATTAATTAAATAATAAATTTAGTTGCAACTAGAAGTGGTGAGTTTACTATTTGTGGATAAATTGGTTGTAAGTGGACAAAGTAGTTAGAAGTGGGTTAGCCCTAAAATAAGGAAGTTGGGTAAAGATAGTTAGAAGATAACCCCTTGAGGAAGCCACTTGGAGAGTATAAATAAGAGAGAAAGGGTCTCCTATTTGCACCTAGTGAGCACATTGAATATCTATTATTTATCAAAATTTTATTGCAAGTACTCATTGATACATATAAAGTTATGCAAGTTTGAAGTAGCAAGGTCGGGTGGACGACGAAAGTTTCAGAGTTGCAGAATTACTGAAAAAACCCTAGCTTTTGAGTTGTATGCGTGCTACAGTGGAGGAAGTCGTGTACAAACGTAGGATGAAGTTGATTAGGATGTGTACATATGCAGGATGAATAAGAAGAGGTCATGTACAATTGGGAAAATCCATGAAAGCGTTAGTAGATGAAGATGCCAGGTCTCTAGATTCTGAAAGCAAGTTCCCAGGAATCCCTACAACGATCGAGTACAATAGATCTATCTAAAGGTTCAGAAGGTATGTCCCATTCTTATTTGTAGTTAGATATTGTTGTCTACATGAGATATGGTTATGGGAGATTGAGTATTTTCTGTAGAGAGGTTGATGCTTATATGGCAATTTTTGTATGAGTCAGATCTACAGAATTACAGTGTTGGTATGTCTAGTATTTATCATTGGTACATTTTGTTAGCTTGATTGTTGAGGTATATCTTGTATTTATTGGTACATGGTTGAGGGTATTTGGTTGTGATGTGTTGGTGTATTTTGAGGTTGCATATCAGTGAGGGTTTGATGTCTAGTCCATGTGAGGGTTGTTACACATAATTATTATTGTATGCACATGTATGGCCCATGACTAGAAAGTTATAGATGCACATGGTTTGAGTGATATTCTTGTGATATTGAGTATGAGATCTATGTTATTAGATATGAAGTATTGAGGAGATTATTGGTACATGTTGACTACATATTATTTTCACATGGTCTTGTGTAAGGATTTATGGTATTTGGCTTATGGTAGTGTGATGTATTGTTAGAGGACTATTTCTTGGATATCTTGGTGTATGTCTTTAATATTTGGTTGATGTACATGTTGGGTACATGTTGAGACATATAGTTGATATATGGTATAGTGATGTTGATATGTCTTGATGAGTCATAGTTTGGCTTTTTTATTGACACATGATTGGTACATGATTAGTGCATTGTAAGAGGAACTTGTTAGCAGTGGTGGTGACATATTATTGGTACACATTTGGTACATTTCTAGAGGCACTTGCTAGAAGTATTGTTGGTAAATATTTTATGAATGATGTGGCATATATGACTTGATATAAATTGCTTATTATTGATTCACCCCCCCTCTCGGTAATCCAACACAAGTTTTATGATATATTCAATGTAATTACGAGTTGTCTAGCTTATGTTACACATCAAAATTCATCACTTCGATAATGTCACATTCTCATTGTCACAAGTGTCGCAAGTGTTTCACTTTTGTCACAAGTGTCGTAAATGTCTCATTTTCATTATGCATATGTCTTATTGCGAATGACACCATGGAAACACTTGATACATCCTCTAGAACATGTTGGAAGGAGAAGCCACATCATTTGATGGATGAAACATAGTGTTTTTCTATGGGAATTAGTCATCTTGACAAATATTTGGGATATCAATGCTCCCATGTTCATATGCAAGGAGTGATAGCGCTCTCTATCCATCTATAAGGGAGCGTTGTAGCACTCTGTTGACAGTTTTGGAGGAGTGTCAATTGGTTGAGAAAATCAGGGGAAGAAATCCCCCTTTAATCTAAGGACAACTAGAGGTGATTCGAGTTGGTTTTGCTCGAGTCTAAGCTTTAGGATGCATCTAAGGGAGATACAACAATTGATGGAGTCATATCCTCAACTTATCCCAAATATAACCAAGGTGGTTGAGCGCCTCAAAGCCTATAAAGGAAGGCATTTTCATGGTGAACAAGGGGGGAAAAAATTACCAAAAGTATTGTCATTTTGATGGTGGATATTTCGAGCAAGGGGTTGGAAAAGGAGGACTTGGAGAGTTTGTTGCAACTGCATCTATAGATTGTAAGTGTCTTTTTAATGTTCTCATTAATATATTCTTGGCCTATTTCCTTCAAGTTTGTGTATTATTTCATATACTTGTCAATTATGGATGAATTTGGTTTAAGCTAATCTTGGTAGAGTAGGAAGTCTTTGTTTTTATTCACTATCCATTGTACAACAGGTATCACATCATGCTAAAGATCTTGGAGACCAAGTTCATATTGGATTAAGCGAGGACAAGCTTTGAAACAAGGTACATCATACCTTCTCCTTCTCTTTATTTTGATTAGATTAACTAGATTTAAAGGGACGTTAGTGTCCATTTACATCTTTATGTCTCGATATTAGGGGTCTAGAATTTGAGGGAAGATCCACCTGTCCGTAGGATGAATTTTCCTATAATAGAAATTGGCAAATCCACTAGGGATCAAAGATTTTAGTTTTGGTTTCTTTCCTTGGTTTTTCTTTGTATTTTTCCCATATTCAAATCCCATTTGTTGATTTTATCTATCCATACATCTGTTGTCTTTTCTAAAGTTGTCTTACAAAGTTTTTGATCAAAATTCCTGAGTTTTTTATTTTTTCTAGGATTTTCCCAAGTTTTTCTCAGAAACTGTGCCCTCTCTAGTTACAATCAGAGCATTGATTTCGTGATTGGTGCTTCCCCATAGTGTGTTAGGGAGAATTGTAGTACTCTAGTGTTGTTATTTCCAAAGTGTGGATTTTTCCTTACCTTGAAAAATTGTTGGTTGTCCGTTTCCTAGGTGTTATAAGTTGATTCTTTGGTTTTTCTCAATATCACCAATGTTAAGAAAGTCTCCAATGTAACTGATCCACCTACTCATGTCCTAGCCCCTTCTCACTTTGATCATGCGATGTTGGATTTCATTACCAATTAGTACGTTCATTAAGAGAAGGCATTGTTTTCTTGTTGGTTTTTCTAGATTTTTAGCGAGTGATGTTTATTTACTTGATTATATTTCAAATTTGAGACTGTAGATGATAAAGGTATTTATAGATCATGTAGGATGCAAGGGTTTCCTCCAAAGGCTATGAACCCTTACCTCCAAACTCACCCGACGACATTTATCATGAAGAGGTTGAGAACCATTCAGACATTGGGAGTGTTGCTACTCCTTTGTTAACAAATCCCGAAAGATCTTTGGTCACAGGTGAGGAAGGTACCCTTCCTATTAACCTAGCTTTGAAAGCTCCTCTTGAGCCACTCCTTCTTTGTTTTGACTCCTCTGGAAACATTATTGAAGAAGATTACCCTCACTTGTCATCAAGGCCATTTACTGAGACAAATATGGAATCCACACAACTGAATTTTAATGACGAGTACATGAATTATGTTCATTCCAATGACATGGTCAATCCGCAACAGATTCATGTTCATTCTATATGGAGAACTCCATCAGAACACGACCTTTACAAAAAATTCAATTTTATTCAACCCCCGTTTGACCCTCTTACCTATGTTGGTGTTGAGGCAGGACCGTCAGGTCAAAATATTGACCGTCCCATCGAACAAGTAGTAAATCCTATTGCCACATCAGTACTAGTTCAAAGTACCACCGGAACCATGTTGCCTAGTCATATGCAAGGTACCTTGACACTTACTCCTTCTATGCCTCTTCAAACCACAACTCCTCATATTTCATAGAACCCTGTTGGGACACCTGTGAATCAAGAAATGCAGAAACCTACCATGTACATACACTCAACTATGGGACAAATCTCGACTGGAGGATAACTACCCTTACACATACCCACTGGGGGGAAACCCTCTTTTTTTATTCAAACCCCTGTTGTTACCCAATCAATGGTAGGGGGACACCCTTATTCCATTGGAAACCCTTCACAATCCTGGGGACCACCCCAAGGAGTTACATTTCATCAACCATATTAGGGAGGGTTATCATATCCCAACCCACAAGGAGGAATAATGAATCCTAATCCTTCTGGATTAGATTCTAGACAACCTTTCCCAGGGGTCCCAAATCCCACTTGGGGTCCTCAAGGATAACAATGTTATCCTACTCAAGGGCCACATATTTATCCTCCCCAAGGACAACTTGTTTACCCCCCTTAAGGGAAAATCATTTATCCACCTCAGACTAATCAAATCACTTATCGTCCCTAGGGATAGATGTGTTTCCCTTCTTTTTTCATGAACGTTCCTCCACAGATGAATCCTCCCTACACTGGTCAACAACAATAGTACATGGGAGGGCCTACTAGTTACAACTATCCATCTCAACTAGTTTATGGCCCTACTAGCATCCCCATGCCACACTAGTATCATCCTCAGATCAATCGACAACTATCATTCCTAGCCACACTAGATCTACCAGATCTATCATGATTGAAAAATGATCTCATCTTACATTCTCCTTTCTGGTCAGTTATTCCTGCTAAGTTACCTTCCAACATCTTGAAATTGGACGGTAAACCTAGCGAAGACCCTAACAACCATGTTATGACGTTTCATCTATGGTGTTCCTCAAACTCACTTATGGATGATTCTATCCAGTTACGTATTTTCCAGTGCACGCTTACAGGTTCAACAGTCAAATGGTACATTGAGCTCCAACACGGTATGTTTCAATATTTAAATTCCCTGGCCATGGCTTTTCTCACACGCTTTCAATTACCCATCCATTACGAGACCGGTACAAAACTCTTGACCTCCCTTCATCAAACTAACTCTGTACATATCTCTGATCATATTCATGAGTGGAGATGATGGTGAAGGTTGATCAAAGCAACCATTCCTGACCAATTATTGGCTAAATGGTTCACTAAATATCTTTTACCTCCAATTTCTCATGATGTTTCCATGAGTGGTGTTGTCATAAAAGAGGAAGCCATTGCTCAAGCCCATTACCTAGACTTGGTTTATTCCTAATCCAATACTTTGTACGAATTGATACCGAATGATCCTTGCATGTCAATCAATCCATCCAAACCATATTCCATGGTTCATGTAGATAGAGTTATCGGTTCTGCCAAAACCCAATGTTGGCATAGGGGCAGACCTAGGGTTTAACGCTTCAACAACGCACCAATAAAACCCTAACTACCGACCCTTTCAGCAACACCTGTGAAGCAGATGAAGTCTCACCCAAGGTAGAGGAAGGGGGGGTTGTAGGACTTAGGTGTCTATAACCAAGTTGGGACACAGATTTGGGATTACAACACTTAACAGAGCACTTATACAAAAATATTCATTAGTTCTTGAATCTCATTCACATCACAAATTTAAGACCTCATTACAGATTGACATAGTAATCATAAAGATCGATCACTTCTAATCACTTAGCACATAACACTAGCTCAGATCTAGCATTCATTTATCTTTAAGAACTAAGAAACAGCATCAGATGTATTCCATCATACATTATAATAAAAGCACTAAGAAAATAAAACAACATGAGCAACATCGCACAAAGCACATCAAGACACAGGATATACGTGTTTCACCCCAGTTTGGGGCTACGTCCACCAACTTATTATTATTCTTTATTAGTCTTCAATATTCTTACATTCATCCACTCCTCTACAAAAAGCCACAGAGCCAAACTTCACACTGGACAGGTGATCTGCACACAATGCACCAGATCCACCTTCCCCAAAACTAGGTCAAGGCACAGAGCCAACTCCTTATCAGCACAAAGCCTTATATAGTCTGTATGCACAAAGCACTTACAACTTCTTGCACTAATACAACATTAACCTATTATGCACATAGCCACTAGTAGTACTTCGTACATCGCTTAACTACTTATTTATACATTTACAAAAAGGCCTAAACATGAGTAAACCCGTGGGACGACATCCCTTAACCCATTACATAAACCATAATAAACCTTTCATTGGTCCACAAGCCTGCAAAAGAAGTGATATTCTGTGATCTCAGCTCCGCCTGGGCACTCCACCTTTCACCAGCCCGTCGAAGTCCCAAAAGTGATCAAACACAACCAATGTTTCCTCAAAACTTGGTCAAGGGATAACATGCCCCAAACACTCACCTGTGACTCATTCTGAGTCACTCAGATCTGGGAAACGCTCCTTCAAAGGCCTCAATATTAGCTTGAGCTGCATCGATTTGTTTCTTCGCTAGAGCTTCCTGCTCAATGAACTCCCAGATCAACTGCTATGTAACAGGCCCTTCCAGGCATTGTTCCACTATCGCAACCACTTGATGTAGCTACGAGCCTTGTCCTTCAATCTCTTCAAAAATCATGCAGGCTTCATCCTGCACTGGCTATAGTCACTATGTAACCTACATGACTCTGCTCTAGATGGCAGTAACCTGCTATTGGAATGCGCCCTGCTCCTGCGATCGCTTCATTTTCTCAACTTTAGTTAGCAACTTCATCTGTGCTTGCATGGTGGATGTCTGCTACTTCACCTCTTGTAGCCTTGCTTCCAATTTCTTCAGCTTCAGATCTTCTGCAAGGCGCTCATAGGTCTACGCACTCCGATCAATTAGTTTCTTACACTCTGAGGTGAGTGCCCTGGTTCTTTCTACTGCACTCTTGGTGATTTCTTCCCTCTGATAGTGCACTTCTTGCGGAGTTATCGAAATTGCTTAGATCTCTAGCTCCATTAATCTTGATTAAAGCTATTGAATGGCCTCAACGAGCTTCCCCACTTGTATCTCAACTGACTCTTCTTCCTCTTGTGCCAAGTTTGACATAGAGTGAAGCGCTTTAGTTACTACCTCTTTTACCGTAGTCTGCTCTGTGAGCATCTAGTCTTTTTATTTCTTCATCTTCGCATTGTCCTCCTCGTACATTTCCTGAATTTAATCTTTCTCCTTCTGTGCAGCTTGAAGTTGCTCTAAGACCTCCTCCTTTTCTTTCTTTAAGGATTTTGTAGCCCGCTCCTTTTATTCTTGGGATTGATGAAGTTGAGCCTCTGTTGCATCTGCTAGCCTTCATAATTGGGCGGGCTAGCCCCCCAATCCTACAATCTTCGATGAAGAAGGCCCAGTAGGTACTGCGTGGCTTGAATAGATGGCTTGTTGTATCTCCTTCAGCTCCTTGATTCTGTCATACATTGCCTCCTACTTTGATCCATGTCTCTGCAAGATATCCTCTGAAGCATCTTCCATGGATGTGATGATGAGATCAACATCGTCCACTGTAAGCACATTCTTTGACTGGGGTTTATTGGCATGGGTCTTATTTCTTGCTGAGGGTTTCTGCGGAGAAACCTTCCTCTTCTTTGATGTTTTGGCCTCGGTAGGGGAATATTTTGGCAATGTAACTTCACCTTTTTCTTGCTTTTCTCCTTCTTCCCCTCCTTCTTCTTGTTTCACTTCGTCTCCTCCTCCTCCTGTGGGTGAGTCAGGCCTACTTTCCTTCGATTCATTGTCCTCATCATCAGTTTCTATGTTCTGCACTTCCTCCTTTTTCTTCTTTTTCTTTGCTCTAGTCTGTCCATCATGTTCGACCCAGGTGACCAAGGGACTTCCGATGATGTCAAGGTCAGAGAGTTCTACATATCCACTAGTACAAGAAATTATTCTTTCCATTCTTTGGTTATCTCTTCCATGTCTTCGTCGGTCAGCTTATAGTAGGACTACAACTCCTCCTTACTTTCATCCCTACGCACAATGATGTAGATAAAGTATCGATCTACGTGGAACTTCTCTAGCATCCTGTACTGGTGTAATGTATTTGATGTCATGCATGGAAATGATTCAATAGCACACTTCAGCTGTAGGTAGTAAGAATGGAAGACAACATTCGACTGCCACTGCTTTGACATGTCATTTGTATACCACAAGGTGGAGAACCTTGCGACCAATGGCTCCGATGGCTCAGCTTTTGGGAATGTCTCTCCTTCTGGCATCTGCCAAGCGACAAAGGCAATCAATACCAGTAACCAGCTGAAATGAAATTCATAGCCCTGGTCCTATGCTTCATGGAAGTCCTTCTCGAGCTCGTTGAAAAGGTAACTCGACTAGTTCATTTGCATTCCTTCTACGCACTTCCCTGCGAGGTCTACTATGAATCTAGTGACTTGCATCGGATGGTTCTTTCTGACGAGCTTACCAGCTATAAGCTGATAAGCTAGATGCACTATGCCATCCTAGATGGAGGCTACCTTGTAGCCTCGCTTTCCCTTTTCTACATCGCCACAGTCCTCCTTTATGCACTGTTCTAGAGAGCCATCTAAAGTCTTCCCTGGGTAGAAATGCTGAGGGTTTGGTCCCTGCATGCTCAGTCCTGTGATGAGGTGGATCAGTCTCAGATCCATAGTGACACACTTGTCGAGCCATAGATAGCCTCTGTGATAGCATTACAATAGGCATTTAACACAAGCGTTAACCTCCTAATGTCGTCCAAAGTGAGGAATCTTCATTACATTCAGGATCGTCAACTGTGCGAGCTCCTTTATCCATGACTGGGAGACTATGCATGGTTTCTTCCCAGTCATCTTCATCAAATACCTATGCAGCACAAGCATCATATATTTCTTCCAGTCTCCGAGGTTGAAGTCATTGTTCTTCAAGGCTAGGATGTGTCCTAACTAGGGTCCAACTACGTGCATCCCCTTTGGGATGTACATAGTGATCAACATTTATTCAAAGTCATGTGGAATACTGTCACGGTAATTGTACCAGCCAAAGGCGGCATTATTCAAGAAAGACTGACGGGGTCACGTTAGCCAGATCATCACGGTGCTTGCTTCACTTCTCAATCACAGGTTGGGTAGAATGACGTCTAGTCGAGGGGGATGCTTGTAGGCCTCGATTCAATGACACCTGTATTCCTACATACATGACTTTCTCAGCCATGAGCTCCACAAGAATTTCCTTCACAGAATTTTCTAACACGCTATTTTCGCTCGACATTCACACTCGTAATCAGATAGATCGGGTAGCTGAATAGACAAGTGAGGTAATAAAATGGATGGCGAGGTCTATAAATCACAGTGTGTTATGCATTCGATTCTCTGTTAGCTTGGATAATCATGGGTGGAAAAAAGTGGTACCAACACAATGTCCGACTGGTTAAATAAGAAAGCATCGTAACATATTCCTCCAATGGGTAGGAATGCATCCATCAATGTGCATCTATCCATTATGGCGCAGTCTCAATGATCCAATGGAAGTATTTCCATCAATAACTATGTTTCTAGTCGTTCCAGGGAATTATTCTAACGGTCGGCGTGCCTCCAACGGTCATATAGATTTTCCATGGCGAAGTCCCATTCTACGTGGTTCTGCTATTTCGACAAGGTTCAATTTCTGTAGATCTATCTCCTGCGAAGTCTTCTCTGGAATTTCCTATAGTTTTTCTAACTTGGATTTCTTCTTACTGAGATTCCTTACCTTCTTTCATGTGATCCGAGTCTATGGATTCCTCTTTCCATTCTTATTCTTATCTTTTCTTAGCATAGTAGCTTCGTGTTGCTGATGTGCTCTTACAGATTCTGAGGTTAATCTCCCTTCTCTTACTATTTCCGGGGTGGACATACTTTCTTCTTGCATGGACAGGTTCTTTAAACCTTCTTGCGTTCTTTCAAATTTGACAACTACTTCCCTTTCATTATGTTGTTTCGACTCAACTTCTCGTTCTTCTACCAATCGATCTATTCTTCTAGCTATGAGATCCCTTAGTTCTTGATTTTTCTTTTCTGTAACTTCCTCCTCTGCTTTCCTTCTGATATGATCCTTTTCAATCCAAGTCTTTCCTAACAGAAGTGGAAAAGAGTCATTTTTATTAACCAATTTAATGACTTCAAATTCTTCTTCAGTCGATGTTTCATGAGAAATCATAGGTACATTAGTAACTCTTCCACATAGGGTTATCATCTTTCCTTTAAACAAGCCTATCCTTCCCAATGAAGGCACCATAGCAGGCTTTCCCAAAATTTCCCAAGTGCTTTATGGCATGATATTCATGTGTGTTTCTTCATCCAATACACAGTGTATGTCAAAGTCTTCTATTCTTGTAACTATGCATTGTTTTTCTTTCAGGATCTCTAGTAAATTGATGTCTCTGTGATCATCCATTACTTCTTTTAATTGTATTAGCATAGTTTTTGATTCTTTTTTTGTATGATTTTTTACGATACCCTTAGTATCTTGATATTCTTTATAGTTTTCTTGTCCCATGTTCATCTTTTCAACTTTAGCAATCATTCTTGGGAAATCCTCAACCTCATGTCCAATATCTTTACAACAAAGACAAATAGGACCTATACAAGGGAATTCCTTAGCAAGATGTCCCAGCCTTCTGCAATTATAACACAATGTTAATCCTCTCTTTCTTTTAAACGATCCCCAGCCTCTCTTGTACTGCGTACTTAGATCACAGTGATGGACCTGCAATCTGAAAAAATTCTTTCTAGGTTCCTGCATCCACTTATTAGTCAAAAAATTCTTTTTATGCATAGGAATAACATATCGTTCTCTATTTCAATCAAATTTAATCAGATCAACTCTTTCTTCTAACTGTGCCCTAGTTTCTAGACTAGGAAAAATCTATCAAACATGCCTAGATTCATACTTTTGAAATAAAAAATTTCTCTTATCTTACCTTTACGAGAGCACAAAGATTTAAGATCTTACCTCTTTTCTTTAGATCCGATTTATTTCTTAGTACAGAGCTTCGCAAGTCAAGTAGAATACTGCACACTACAACAACATATCTACGCACAAAACTTTCTCTTTTCTTTAGTTCCCAACAATCACAGTTTCAGGTCCCGACAACGGAACCATTTGTTAGCACAGGGGTAGACCCAGGGTTAAATGCTTCAACAACACACCAACAAAACCCTAACTACTGACCCTTTCGGCAACACCTGCGAAGAAGATGAAGTATCACCCGAGGTAGAGGCAAAGGGGGTTGTAGGACTCAGGTGTCTACAACCAAGATGGGACATAGATCTGTGATTACAATAGTTAACAGAGCACTTAGACAACAATATGCATTAGTTATTGAATCTCATTCACATTGCAGATTTAAGCCCTCATTACAGATCAGCGCAGTAATCATAAATATCAAACACTTCTAATCACTTAGCACATTGTACTAGCTTAGATCCCGCATTCATTTATCTTTAAGCACTAAGAAAAAACATCAGATGTATTTCATCATACATTATATTAACAACACTAAGAAAATAAACAACATGAGCAACATGGCACAAAGCACATCAAGACACAGGATATACGTGGTTCACCCTACTGTGGGGCTACATCCACTAACTTCTTCTTCTTCTTTATTAGTCTTCAATCTTCTTACATTCATCCGATCCTATGCATAAAGCCACAGAGCCAAACTTCACACTGGATAGGTGATCTGCACACAGTGCACCAGATCCACCTTCCCCAAAACTAGGTCAAGGCACAAAGCCAACGCATTATCAACACAAAGCCTTACATAGTCTGTCTACATGAAGCACTTACAACTTCTTGCACTAAGCCAACATTAACCTATTATGCACATAGCCACTAGTAGTACTTCTTATATCACTTAGATACTTATTTATACATTTACAAAAAGGCCTAAACATGGGTAAACCCATGGGCCAACATCCATTAACCCATTACATAAACCCTAATAACCCTTTTCTTGGTCCACAAGCCCGCAAAACAAGTGATATTCTGTGATCTCATCTCCTCCTTGGTGCTCCATCTTTGACCAGCATGTCGAAGTCCCAAAAGTGGTCAAACACAACCAATGTTCCCTCAAAACTTGGTCAAGGACCAACACCCAATCTCCCTCACAGTCGACCGGCTCGGCTCATCGCTCAGTTCTTGCACCCACTACTGGTTCGACTTCACTCTCATCTGCCTCCCCTATGATTCAAATATATGAGGTAAATGAAGTTCAATCTTCTTCTCCACAACAATTGGGGGGGAGAAGAAGAAAACGAAAAATAAAACAAAGAAGAACAATCATCAACATGAAAATCCAAAAACACCAACACAATCGTTTGCTATCGAGAAACAACCACAACAAAAACCAAAAATTTTGTATCTCATTTGTGGTGACGATCACTACACACGAGACTGTCCTCATCGCGATGAAGTTGCAAAACTTTTTAAAGGAAATTCCCAACACGTTGTGTTGACACAACCTTTTCCTCAACAGTAGTCCTTGGTTGCACAAGTCCTTGCCCCTCCGGCAGGTGGAAATCCAAATCACCCTCCTAGTAAGGAAGCTTCATCAAGTGCTCATATTTATATGTTTAATGGGATCAATTTAACCACTCATACAACAACATATGACACTCTGGATAAACCTGATAAAAAAAAGGTCGCTAACGGTACTACATCTGATCCACCATATACCACCATTACTCCTCCATCTAGAATGCTCCAGATTGAGAAACCTACTTTCGACTCTATCTCACGTCCTCCCAAGAGCACTATTTGGAAGTCAACTTTTAATTCTAGTTCACGTGCTTCCCAAAACTACAACATCGTTGAAGATTTGGCCCAAGCACTATGTGCTATGTCAGCTATCAAATTTCTACATCATTTCCCTAGTCAACGTCGAAATCTCTTGGCCACCATCAGAGCGATAGATCCCAAGTCGTCTAATAATATCATGTTTAACCTTGATCATTTCAAGTCGTGACTCTCTCACTAGCTGGCTTTCCAAATAGATTTTGTTGTGCACAATAAACATATTCATCGCACGATCCTGGATGAGGGAGCCTCCACATGTGTCATGTCATTATCTTCTTGGAAAGGGTTGAAATCACCTGGTCTTAATCAATCCCCTATTATGTTACGAGCATTTGATGGGCGAGGATTTCATCCTCATGCACTTTTGCAATCCTTAGTTGTTCAATTGGGAGGAAAGACTATCTGAGTAGATGTTGAGATAGTCTAGTTATACCACTTTGTTCAAATAATTCTGTGACATTTTCACTTGGAGTTACAAATAAATTCCAGGGATTGATCCATCGATCGTTGTGCATGAAATAAAAAATTACCTAGGCGTTAAACCTGTATGACAAAAGCTTCTCCCAGTTCATCCTAAGAAAACCACGGCCATAAAGGAAAAAGTTGAAACACTGTTGAAGTATAGTTTTATTTATCTTGTCCCTTTGACTAAATGGGTTTATAACATCGTTCTGGTTGCTAAGAAACAAGGGACCATTTGTGTTTGCGTCGATTATAGGGATCTTAATAAGGATTGTCCCGAAGACAATTACCCTACACCTTTCATCGACCAAATTATCGATAATTGCATTGACAGTGTAATTTTTTCATTCATGGATGGGTTTTTGGGATACAACCAGATTGATATTCTATCGACTGATCAACATAAAAAACATTCATCTACCCTTGGGGGATGTCCTCTTATCGGAAACTACATTTTGTTTTTAAAAATGCTAGAGCTACCTTCTAGCGGGCCATGTCATATGCTTTCCACAACATCAAGCATATTGTGGAACCCTACCTCGATGACTTACCCACTCATTCGTCTCATCGACGAAACCACATCGATCACCTACGAGCCATTTTTCTTCGATGTCGGTTTTACCACATCCGTTTGAACCCTCAAAAATGAATCCTCTCTATCGAATCAGGTCGACTCCTTGGATTCGTTGTCTCCAAATATGTTATTAGGGTGGATCCATTAAAATTTCAAGCTATTATCGATTTACCCCCTCCCAACAATCTGACCCAACTATAAAGTTTTCAAGGGAAGGAAAGATTTCTTATTTGTTTCATTTGTAATTACGTCGAACTCACTAAAGGATTTATGATATTGTTGTAGAAAGACACTCCTTTCATCTGGGATGACATTGCTCAACTCTCATTTGATTCCCTTAAGCATGCCTTAACAAACACAACTCTTTTTCATCCACCTGATTAGGCAAAATATTATACCCTTTATTTGGCTACCTCTACTACCACCATTGCTATGGTGTTAGTTCAAGAGGATAATAGCAGTGACGAACATCTGATCTACTATCTGAGTAAGAGTCTATCTAGTCCCGAGCTTCGATATTCGCATGTTAAAAAGTTGGCTCTAACTGTAGTTATTTTTTTCCAGATATTTCACCATTACATCATGTTGTTCACTACCACGGTCATCGCAAACTTGAAACCCATGTACCATATCTTGACTCGTCAAGTTCTTGGGGGAAAATATTCCAAATGGATTGTTATTCTTCAAGAGTTCGATCTCAAGTTTACCAAATAAAAAGATAAAAAATCATTGGTATTTGCGGAATTGATATGCTATCTTCCTTATACTGATGAAGATACTAAGCCCAGTTATTCTCTTCCTGATGAATCCCTGTTTCTCATTAGCATGTCTAACCCTTGGGATATATTCTTCTCTATCTCCAAACCCAACATTTTCAGCCCGACATCTCCCATGGCAAACGTCGTTGTATCTGACACCATTCTAAATGCTACCTCATCATCAATGAAACTTTGTACCATTGCGGCATTGATATTTTCCTATGATGTTGTTTAACTTATGATGAGGATGAAAGAGTTTTAAATGACTGCCACCTTGGAGCTTGTGGCAGTCATCATTCTGGGATGGCTACAACCCATAAAATATTACGTGCCAGTTATTTTTGGCCTTCTATATTCAAATATTGTATCGAGGCCATCAAAAAATGACCACCCTATCAAATCTTTCAGAAAAGAGCACGTACCCACCCTGCTCTGCTGCATCCCATTGTTTCCACCGGCCCCTTTGAAAAATGGGGCATTTATTTTATGAAATGTAAGCCCACCTCAGTCGGGGGGCATGGTTATATCATCGTTGTCATCCATTACTTCACTTAATGGGATAAGTATATGCCTACATTTCTTAACGATGGTTGTACTACAACAATCTTTGTTTTTATCCACATCATAACTCAATTCACTGTCTCACAAGTTATTATAACCGATCATGGCTCACACTTCCAAAATCAGATGATGAGTGAGTTTCATGTCAAGCTGGGTTTTCTCCATGAAAACACATCCCCCTATTATCCCCAATAAAATAGACAATTTGAATCCATCAACAAAGTCTTTAAGACCATGCTCCAACACATGGTGGGAACAAACAAAACCTCTTGGCACTTGCAACTTTTCTCCGCACTCTGGGACTATCACACTTCGGTGAAAACTGCAACTACATTCACACCATTCTAGTTGGTATATGGTATAGAAATAGTGTTAACAATTGAATGTGAGATCCCCTCTTTGAAACTTACCGTAGAAATCCTACCTCACACTTTCGTTGAAGAGGAGCGATTCCTGTATTTAACTAAGTTGGACAAAACCCATCGTGATTCCACTCTCGTTAATGAGACATATCAAAAAAGAATGAAAAGTCAATATGACAAATCCATTCGACCTCGTACTTTTGCAGAAGGGGATTTGGTCCTAGTTTATGATCAAGCTCATGATAAGTTGGGAAAAGGAAAGTTAGAACCCTTGTGGCATGGGCCTTATATAACAAAATGAGTGCTACACAGAGGTGTCTACGAGTTGGTCGACTACGATAGAATATCTCTCGATGAGCCTTGAAATGGAATTTACCTAAAAAATTACTATGCATAGAATATCTCGCATGTGTGATTTGTACATTATTGTACTATATACTTTTGAATTGGTGTGTCTTTTATTTTGTGTGCACGATTTTTGTCTCAGTTGCTTATAATTTTGCTTGTGATTTCATGTGCAGATGACATCTCCCTTTCCCATCTATTTTGGGTTTGAGAATGGCACTAGTCGACACACCCAGAACATGGCTTGTGCAGCTCGGGTCATCTATCACTCTGACGAGTTGGTGAGTTCAGGAGGAATTTGCCTAGGATCTGCCACCAATAACATGATGGCAGAATATCATGCCATCATCGGACTTTTAACCAAAGCCTCTTCTCTAGGTTTAACTCATTTGATTATTAACCTAGACTTCCAACTCATGGTCTATCAGCTTAATCAGGAATATGCCATTCAAAACCCAATATTACTATGTCTCCACTTAAGGGTTCGTCATCTCAAAAGATCATTTGAGTTACTCCAATACAGACACATACCGAGAGAAATCAATACAACTACGGATTCGTTAGCTAATTACATGTTGTATCGGTATCTTGCGCATAGATAAAACTCTTTTGAAAGACAAAACATAAATGTACACAAAAAAACATCACATAAGATAAAATGAAACATCGATAGGCACTGAAAAACTCGTATATGTATATATATATATATATATATATATATATATATATATATATATATATATATATATATATATATATATATATATGCGTGACAGAAAAAGTTTGTTTTAAAATACATCATCAAAATGTACATAACGGGGAAAAAATCTTGGGCCTTCATGCCCATAACATCGTCATAAAGTCTACAAAATCAACAGAGGATCCTAATCATCCTCATGTATCAAGTTGTGCTCTGCTAATCCAGATTTTATGAGCACAACAAAATGAATACAGATTATTAATAGTTGTTTAACACAAAATAATAGAGATACAGCAAAACTGCTTTTCTATTCAATAATGAAATAAGATGAAACTGTAAAATGCAGTGGAAACAAGCTTGTTGGAATGGTGGCGGCTTATCTCTGAGAAGAGATGTGATGGTTGTGCTCATTCACAAGAATATGATTACAATGAGGCTCTGAAGGCCTTTTTACAATAAACAGGAATGACAAAAACCCTAGACATCCAAATACCTAACCCTAGGAGATGAAGCACCAAAAGTCATGTGAGCCCCGTTTGGGTAAGTTAGTACACTAACTTCCCGGGGTCGTAACTTTTGCATACGATCTTCGTTTTAGGTGTATGATAGCCCGTTGGAAATGTATCATCGAGGATATTAATTTTGGGTTCTCAATCATGCCTTTGTCTATAATTGAGAATCTTGATCCTGAAAATCCTTCATTTAGGCCCTCAAAATGGCCCCAAAAGTAAAAACTGCTAAAAATAGTAAATTGCCAAAATTGCCAGAAAACTGTTTTGAGTCAGTTGGGAAAGGTGGGTGGCCACCGATATCCACATGGATCATATGCATATCACACTACTGCTCATATCACCCGACAAAGAAATGGTTGAGACTCTTGGGATCCCCAACCGTATGTCGCTACAAATGGAGAGGCACATCTCTCCTCTTGAGCGATGGGACACCCATAGTCAAACCCCGAAGGTTCCTCTATACCTCTCGAATTCCTCCCACCACAATGTCATAATAAACTGCTACCTGTGCATCTCCATGATGTCCCAATGCTGACATCTCCGCCAGATGTGATGCGCCTCTATCTACATGATGAAACAAATATTTTAGATTCCTCGTTGTAAAAATAAAAAACAAAACAAAATAAAATAAACAAATGTATATGGAAAGGTTTAGTTTTGTACCTGACACATCCAATTGGATTCCCTTGGGAAGTACCAAGTTTGTGCTACCTCAGAAGTCCACCCCAACATAAGGGAAGTCCTCAATAACCACTAATTGTCTCCTCAACCATGTGAAGAAGTCAACAATGAATATGAATATTGAAGGCCCATTCCCCAACCTAGGGATAGGATGGTTCACCCCTCCATACGAGGCTCGGTCATGGGATGTGCTATCAATGCAACCTGTGGCTTCACCTTAGGAGCCTGCTCTAAGAAAAATGAAACTAGAAAAAAACCATACTTGAACTACTTCTATCTACCCTTCCTCCACTTGGATATTTGTTCCTTGACATTTCTAAGGAACCCTGCACTCCAGTTGAACAACCTGGGATCTAAAACCTGTAAGGAATATGAGATCTATGATTTTGAGGACAGGTGAGCACTAGTACTACCCACCAATTTGGTGATGGAGAATAGTATCAATCGAAGTTCCAAGTATCTTACATCTTTTATCATGATTTTACCACCCACCAGCCGCAATCCTGGTATGAAATGCTCAACAACATATGCCTCAGTTGGTTGAGGAGTTG
Source organism: Picea engelmannii (assembly GCA_009831015.1). Lineage (NCBI taxonomy): Eukaryota > Viridiplantae > Streptophyta > Pinopsida > Pinales > Pinaceae > Picea > Picea engelmannii. Next base: position 867,174 of record ML788094.1, read on the forward strand.
CCCAGTGTCCAAAAAAGAGAATGGGTGCCCCTCTCCTCGATATCCTCATCATGAAATATACATCATCTAGCTCGATCTCAAGCATGTGCAGTCCAATGTGAAATGCTTTCTCAAGATCATCCCATAGGCCAATCAAGTATTCAAGCAGTAGTACTTCCTTTTCCATATTTTGGAGCTTGAAGTACTTGAGTAACCCGCAATTTCTTAAAGCTACCCTCGCTTGAGGGTCTTGGAGAGAGGAAGTATCATAGAACTCATGTTCAGGCTTTTTCCACTCTATCATGGCTAAGAAATAGATGAAATATTCAAATGCAACATTTAAACATCATTAGTCAAATTTTTATGGAAGAAAATTGTCTCAATTTAGCCCAAAAATCAAAAGAATTTTGATTTATGTGCCTAGCACTCCCTCAAAACCACCTACAGAGCGCTAGTGCTCCTTAAGTATGCACACCAGTGTGTTGAAATATCGTTTGGTGCTCCCCTCAGTGCTTTGAGGGAGTGTCGATTTGGTTCGACGCTCCCCTCAGTGCTTTGAGGGAGTGTCGATCTGGTTCGACGCTCTAGGGCTTCCTAAGGAGCCTAGAACGCTAAACAAAAAGATAAAATATAGTAAAAAACCATAAAAAATGATAAGGAGGGAAAGATGACCAACCTAATCTGGATGAATCTCGAAACAATCACTCACATATCCCGCAGTAGCCGCTCAAAAAATGCTTCCAAAAGGTGGAAAATCCCAAATACAGAAGAGATTGGCAAAAAAATCAAATGGTAAATAAGTTTTTGACCTTTTCCACTATTTGATAGGTTCAGTTTTTATATTTCTCCTTATTATAAAGTTGTTTTTTGGGTTTTTAATCTTTTTTTGAGAAGTTACTAATGCTTTGGACCTAGAACAATTTGTTTTTACAGGATTTTTGAGCAACATCTTTCGACAAACTTTCAACACTAATGAGCATAATCTTTGTTATTTATCGCGCTCAAAAAAACATGAGAATGTAACTGAGTATACTTTATCAATTTTTCGGACTCGTAAAGGTTATACGAAAAAGGAAACACCTAGAGTCATCTTTAAGCTCTTTTCAAACTCTCTAAATATGAAAATATCGTCGAGTGATCTTGCTTCCTTTCACACTCGTTAAAAGATCTCGAAAGGGCGTCTTTTGAGTAACACTTTATCTCTTCTCGGACCTCAGGGACTAAAATTACAAAAAAGGACAAACCTGGAGTCGCCTTTAAGTTATTTTTGAACTCTCTAAACATGAAAAACCATTGAGTTTTCCTTCTTTGGACTTGCTAAAACTACACATTGAAGGGTCGATATGGGACCGAACCCTTACTTGTTCTAGTTCGCTAAACAAAGGAAAAGGGACTTACCGAAGGTGAGTTATATCGAGTATTTTTTATCCTCCTCGAGCTCATTAAAATAAAAAGAAGTACTCATCTATCTGGATGGGGGAAAAATTGAAGGAAGTGGGTCAAGTTTTTGAGGATTTTTTACACTCTTACAATCTCCCTTGAACACGAAACTTTTTTTAACCTTCATCCTGAACACTTGGATAATCTGCTAAACATCTGCACTAAACCAATCCTATGATTTTTTCACTCCTTTGAGTCATTCGAAGAATGTCACAACACCTGCTTCATTATGTTTTGGTCCACTCTGCATTTTTGATGCCAAGTCTTGTGACGTGCCTCAGTGTTCAAGGGAAGTATCTGCCTCAAGAGTCCACCATCTACAAAGTTATTAGTTTCTATACCTTTGTCATTCCATGATTCATTCTCTATATCTCATCACTTTTTACGTCAATTTTGTGTCGATGATGGGGGATACATTAGGGTCCTCCTTCGATGAGTCTTTTCGTGTCGACTTCAACACATCCTATGGGAATTAGACTTAGAAACTAGTTACTAACTTGGGACCTAGATGCCTTAATGGTAGGCCTCCTCGCTTCCAACAGTGGGTTTACATCATTGACCTATGATTGGATGATTCCATGAATGTTTGACCTCAGCTTATTTATTTTCATTTGCTGGTATGTACTAGGATACCTTGGGAATCATTGACATCATTGGTGATCTCCCTCGCACTTGTTAACAATATACATCAATGGACGGTAATCAAGTGGTTTCTACTATGTTTGACATCAAATCATTTATTCACATGGCTAGTTTCGTATCACATCGGACTTGGGATGAAGACCCTGGTTTAAGAATTCACTCTATTATCTTCTTTTCCCAGGCTGCGTAGGAAATCATTTGAAGATACTGATATACTTATGTTGTCATATGGATCCATGTTGTATCGGTTTGTGGCTATGTCATTCATATCATAGCTCCACTGTGTATTTTGTGTGGCTATGATCATTCCATGTCATAGAAGTATGGATCCAGATTGTATCACTGGTGGCCATACCCTTAGTCAATATCATGGATCCACAGTTTATTTTTTGGTGGCCATACCTTAAGTCATTTATTACCCAAGAATAGGTATGCCTACCTTGGGTTAGAAATGCATGATAACATTTGTTTGATGGTTGTGTGAAACTTCTACCAGGTTCTTCGACTCCACACCCTTGCTTCAAAAAATATACAAAGCATTTCGGTCATCAGCTTTCATCTTATGACTTCACACTTTGGGGGGAAATCTATTACACATCAAAATTCCTCACTTCAATAATGTTACATTCTCATTGTCACAAGTGTTGCAATTTTGTCACGAGTGTCGTAAATGTCACATTTTTGTTATGCATATGTCGCATTACAAATGCCACAATGGAAACACTTGATACATCCTCTAGAACATGTTGGAAGGAGAAGCCACATCATTTGACAGACGAAACAAAGTTTTTTGCTATGGAAATTAGTCATCTTGACAAATGTTTGGGATATCAATGCTCCTATGCTCATATGAAAGGAGCGCTAGCGCTCTTTGGCCATATGTAAGGGAGCCTTGTAGTGCTCTGTTGATCATTTTGGAGGAGCGTCGATTGGTTGAGAAAATCATGGGAATAAATCCCCCTTTTATTTGGTAGGGTCCTAACCCTCACATAGGTAGAACAATATATTTGGATGTAATAAATGTCAATATTAATAAGGCCTTGCAATAAAATAGAATAAGTCGAATGTAAGAAGACCTAATAGAAGCTTATGCTTCTAGAAGGATCTTCCTCTAGATGCTTCTTTTGATAGACATATTTAGTATAAATAGGAGTCGAGGGTATGAGAACCCTAGCTTGGATATTATTGTAATAGAGCTCTGCTCGACTGGAGGTTGCCCCCTCGAAGAGGCTCGTGAACATTGATCTCAGAATAAAAGTGTTATTTATGTTGTTATTCTCAGATAGGTCATTTTGCAAATAAATATCCTCACAAAATAAAGGATCAGACATGTGATGATGAGGAGAAGCACAAACACATAAATTTATTTAAAGAGAATAATTTTAAGAAGAAAAGTCTTTGTTTAAGCAATGATGATGATCCTTCAGATGATGAAGAAAATGACTCCTCTATTGAAGATAAACTAAATGACTTCATACTTATGGCCAAAGAGGATTATGATAATAAAAGCACATGAAGTGATGCTAATGAAGAAGAATTTGTGGTTGACCTGGAAGGAGAACTGATCAGTGCACTAGAAGAGCTTGACAAACTGAGAATTAAGACAAGAAAGAAAAACAATTGCTTATATAGTTCAAGAAAGGAAGTAAAGAACCTGATGAAGACCTTGTCCTACTAAAAGTGGAATTAGAAGAGGCAAAGAAAATCGAAGACATTCTGAAACAACAGTTATCAGAAAAGAAGGCAATATGTGAAGCTCTAGAAAAAGAAGTAGTGAAAACCAGGAAAGAGTTGGAGAAGTTTCAAGCCTTGTATCATCATAATCTGTCAAGTATCAAAGCATTAGAAGAATTGGCCACCATTCTGAATCAACAAAGAAACCCAAAGCTGAAAACAAGTCTGGGTTATGAAGCGGGATCAAGTAGTGATCAACCAGGCAACAAAGAACCCATCAAGTTTGTCAAATCTACCATCTATGACAACAAAAAACCTACAGAAACAAAAGAAGATAGTCATCTGCCCAGGAGGAGTAATGAAAGAGGTACCAGAACTGAAACTGTAGATTAGAGAAATAATGTACTCTCTGTTCAAAGAAATCATCAACATAGAAGAAATTGACCTTCTCAAAGAACACAACCATTTTCCAGGTACCAACATTTTTTCTATGGATATTGTTTTTTTTGTTCTAACTTTGGTCATAAAGCTGTAAACTGTTCTTTAAAATTAAATTATGAGAAATCAAGGCATTCAAGGTATAGATATCTGCTACAACAAAGAATGAGATAGCCAAGTAACAAACCACCACATACTACAAGTCACTTGATGGATGGGAAAAGGACAGAGGTTAAGCATAACAATCGTTATGATCCTTTAGTCGATGAGCTAGAATGTTACATTTGTCATAACAATGGACATAAATCTATCGACTGTCTCTTAAGGAACTATGAACCATATTTGAATTCCCCTGTTGAAAATGTCAAGGTTTGGAAGAAGAAATAAAGTGACAAGTGTGGATTAGTGTTGTCAGTTCAAAGACAAACTAACCCTTGGTATATAGACAATGGATGCTCCAAACATATGATGGGAGACAAAGGTAAGTTTCTATCTCTAAGTGAAAGCAAATCAAGAAACGTAACCTTTGGAAATGATGCTCCAGGTAAAATAAAGGGTAAAGGGATGGTGAGTTTAAGTAATGGAAAAGGAAAAGCCCAATATGTTCTTCTTGTAGATGGGCTGGAACATAATCTACTCAGTGTAAGTCAAATGTGTGATAGAGGATGTGAAGTGGTGTTCACATCCAAGGAATGTAAGATAAAGTCTGTAAACTCAGGACAAGTGGTGGCCAAAGGCATAAGGATAGAAAATAATGTATATGTGCTGAAAGAAGATAGAGAAGAGTGTCATCTAAGAAAACATGATGAAAGATGGCTATGGCATAGGAGACTTGGACATCTAAACTTTGACCACTTAATCAAGCTCAAAAATCTTGAGGCAGTAAAAGATCTTCCGAGAATATCAAAGCCCAAAGATTCTATGTGTAAACCCTGCCAAGTAGGAAAGCTAACCAGGACACAGTTAAAGTCCAAGAGCTCTACTTCAACAGAGAAACCACTCCAACTAGTTCATATGGATTTATGTGGACCATAAAGATAGGAAGGCATAGGGAAAGAAAACTACTTCATGCTGATTATTGATGATTACTCCAGACTTACTTGGGTTTTCCTTTCTCAAGGAAAAAGCTAAAGCATTTGAGAAGTTTAAAATATTTAAGGCTTTAATTGAGAATCAAACAGGCAAGAGGTTAAAGGCAGTAAGATCAGATAGAGGAGGAGAATTTATGTCAAGTGATTTCAAGGAATTTTGTGATAAACATGGGATCAAGAGAGAATACACAATTCCAAGAACTCCACAACAAAATGGAGTAGTTGAGAGGCAAAATAGAACATTGCATCAAATGGCCAGGCCAATGATGAATGAGAAGAACATTGATCAAACCTACTGGATAGAATAAATACACACAACAGTCCATGTTCTTAACAAAGCCCACCTCAGACCACAAAGTGACAAGACACCTTATGAACTGTGGTATGGGAGACCTGCTTCAATCAAACACTTCAAAGTCTTTGGGAGTAAATGTTACATAAAGAATAATGATGAGAACCTTGGAAAATATGATGACAGGGATGATGAAGGTATCTTCTTAGGGTATGCTACAAACAGTAAAGGATATAGATGCTATAAGAAGAGGCTACATAAAATGGTTGACTGTATTGACATAAAAGTTGATGAAGGAATCCCAGCAAGAGAGGTGTACAATAATGAGTCTTCTACAGAAGACACAACTAAAGCTGAAGATGAATAGGTCCAAGAATAAAAAAACAAAGACTCTGAATCCGATGAAGACACAGATACTCAGACAGACTCAAATCAACAGACAACTTCAAATTCCTCCTCCAGAATCACTCAAAAGAATCATCCTATAAGTCAGATAATTGGTGAAAAAGACAAAGGTGTACAAACCAGGAGAAAGATAATGAAAAACACTGAACAATCACATATAGCTTTCATATCCATGCTGGAACCCAAGAATTTTAATGAAGATAGAAAATATGACCATTGGGTTAAAGCAATGAATGATGAACTTGATCAGATTGAGAAAAACAATACATGGGAGATGGTTCATAGACCTGAAGGTAAAAATATCATTGGTTCCAAATGGATCTTTAAGAATAAGTTGAATGAGCAGG
>ML788094.1:873666-903750 GCA_009831015.1 Picea engelmannii
GATAGGTGAACTGTCATTTTTTCTTGGTCTGCAAATTACTCAGAGGTCTAAAGGGATGTTCATTTCTCAAGAAAAATATCTAAGAGAAATGTTGAAAAGGTTTCAAATGGAAGATTCTAAACCTATGGGCACACCTATGGTTATTGGATGTAAATTAAGCAAGGATGATGACTCACCTGATGTTGATCAAAGTTCCTATAGGTCAATGATAGGTAGCTTTTTGTACATCACAACATCTCGTCCAGACATAATTCATGTTGCTGGAATGGTAGGAAGATATCAGTCTACACCTAAACAGAGTCATTTGCTAGCTATCAAAAGGATATTCAGATATTTGAAAGAAACAAGGAACTATGGCCTATGGTATCCTAAGAATCAAAATTTTCAATTATCAGTCTACTCAGATGTTGATTGGGCTAACTGCATGGATGAAAGGGAAAGCACAAGTGGAGGTGCATTCTTCTTAGGAGATTCTCTAGTAGCATGGTTGAGTAAAAAGAAAGGTTCCATTTCTTTATCAACTACAGAGGTAGAGTACACTACTACTGCTACCTGTTGCACTCAAGTATTATGGATGATTTAGACACTTGTAGACTTGGAAATAAAATACGCTGCATCGATCCCAATTCATTGTGATAACACTAGTGCCATCAGTGTGTCCAAGAATCCTGTATTCCACTCCAAGACCAAGCATATTCCCATAAAATACCATTTTATGAGAGAGAAGGTCACCAATCAGATTGTTCAGGTCCATTACATTCCAACCACAGAACAAATTGTAGACATCTTTACTAAACCCCTAGCCAAGACACCATTTGAATATCTCCAACAGAAGTTGGGTTTCATCTCGTCTAACACCTAAGAGAGTCCATCCTGTTAGGGGGAGTTTGTATTGATTGAATATCTGATACCTCTGAAAAATACTACAACAACTCAGGGGGAGCGTGTTTTCTTTGACATTGATGTCAAAGGGGGAGAAAAGAACAGGTCTGGGTGCCTTTGTTGCCATCAATGCCAAAGGGAGAGATTGTTGGCATGTTTTATAGGCAGCATATGATTGTCATTGATGGAAAGTACAACAACGATGATGGCTTGAGTACAGGTATAATGTGCCAGGTGGGCAGCAAAAGTATTTTGGGAAGACACATCAGAGAAAGCTTGTGAAGACCAGAAGAGATAGTGCAGAGGTGCACGCAGAGTGCAAGAGTGTGCTTTTTCATTTGATGGAAAATAGGTAGGCAAGGAATATCAACAACGATGATGGCATGGAAAGATCAGAAGCGTAAAAATGAAGAGAAACAATGATTGTTGGATCCCATTCAAAATTCCCGATGACCGTCAGATCTGAATCCAGATAGGAGGAGTGCAAAGATGGAGGACAGAGCTCGGGTGTTAGATCCGAGCAAGGGGTTTGACCATCGTTGGATCTAGAAGAACCTAGACATTCTTTAAGTGCTAGGAGAAGTAGGCTTACAAAATCCCAAAAGCAGGAGCACCATACATCTTCGGGCAGGACACGTAGTCACAAATCAACATTTCGCTGACTAAAAAGTCAAAATAAGGAGTGCTCTAACCTCTCTAACTTGCGATATGTGAAATCAAAAAATAATCCTAGCCATCGGATTGAGGAGAAATCTGGACTGTTGATCAGCCACAATGAAGGCTCATGAATTTGTGAAATGATCTTGGCCATTGAAGCTAGAGGACACATGGTGAAATATTGTCATTTTGCTGACTGGAAAGTCAAAGGAACGGGGTTCCCTAACCTATCAAACTCGCGATATGAGAAATCATGAAATAATCCTAGCCGTTGGATCGAGGTTTGATCTGGACCGTTGATTAGGCACGATAAAGGCCCATGAAGTTTTGAAATCATGATAAGATCTGGACCGTTGGGTCCATAGGACACGTGGCGAAAGATCGTCATTTTGCTGACTGGAAATTCAAAGGAACGGGGTTCCCTAACCTCTCGAACTTGCGATATGCGAAATCGCAAAATAATCCTAGTCAATGGATCAAGGAAAAATCTGGGCCATCAGATCCAGGAGGTGAATGTGGAAGACCACGTCAAAAAGGACAGGTGGAAGACTACATCAGTATTGACACATGGCATGATCAGACAATGACAAGTGTCAAGTTGATTTGGCATTTTAGGCCACTGGAAATCACAATTCTGAGTGACATGTGGCAGCCACTCAGGTCACAACACGTCATCTAGTGACGCAAGAGTGACCTCACTCCAGGAGTTTTGCTTTGGGATTTTTAGCTTCATCACTTCCCCAAAGTATCGAAGGATGAAGTCCCAAGGCAAGGGATAGCCGTCTAGTCACCACGGATCACGGACCATTGATCTGGAGAGTGAAGTGCTTGTTTGATTGGAGAGTGGTCATATCTCATGGTCACATTTTCAAGAGCTGGAGAGAAGAGATATAGAAGCCAAGATCTATTTCGGAGCTCGTGACATGGAGAATCAAGATGACTCATCATAGAATCTCCGAAATGCAAAAGTGTGAAATACGTTTTTGAATAAGGTTGTGGTCATAGCCAGTGGTCACATCTGCGGAATATGGAGGAAGGGGCTATTGCAACCAAGCTCCATTTAGAGGATCGCAAGAGTGTTGAGACACTTCATCATAGGAATGCTGAAAAGATAAATGTCGAAATGCCGAAATGCCAAAATGTCGATGTAGCCGGTGGTCACCATCGGTGGTCACGTAAGTGGAAGGAGCTAGCATAGCTAGGCTCCATTTCAAGTTTCTCACTATAACTGCTAGAAACCACTGATGGTTTCTTCCAAATTACTCGAAGAGACTTCAGGGTGATCGCCAAAGAAGCTAAAGGGTCTTGAGGCATCTTGCAATGAAATGAAGGGTGTTCATACAGACTATTTACAGATGGAAGACCGTTCTAGCCTGGAACTGCAACAGAGGGAATGAGCTCGACTGTGATAGAGAAGACAAAGACTCTCAACTGCTAGAGAGGCTAAGGAATCTCAACATAATTCTCAATGAGGATGAACGCATGGGTTTAGCCACCAGAGAAGCTGAAGAGTTGTAATGATGATTAGGTAGAGAATTTGACAGGAGGAGAGCATGCAGAAGCATTGCAAATAGAGGATGCAAAAGATGCACAGAGAGTATAAAAATGGAGAACAAAGAAGAGACTAAAGATGTTTTTGAGAGTGATTCAGGTGGGGAGTAGGAGGTAGAGTGAAACAGTTGAAATGCATAGAAGAGGAATGGTGCATTTAAGGGACATGACACACAAAGCATAAAAGAAAGAAGAACATAAAGTGTAAGGAGGTGTGCAGGAAGACACTGAGGCAGACAGAGAAGGGCAGTGTAGTAGAACAATGATGAGACCGGTAAGCCATTGATGAACATTATAATCACTGTAATAAGTTTCAGTAGCAACAATTTATAATAAGGGTGGTTGGGAGGTGCTAGGGAGGACTGTTGTCCACATAGGTTCAAGTGGGTGCTTGAACACAGGGAGTTGGTGCTTCCTTCTAGTTGGTGCTCTCAGCAAGTAGCATCTTGCAAAACAGAGGTTGTAGCCTCATTATGAGTTGGTTCTCATAATTATGATAATGTACAGCATGTAAATATTACTTATCATATAAAGAAGAAGAGGTTTTTACCCTTTATGGGTTTCCTCAGGAAATATCTATCTCTGTGTATTTCATGTGTGTGAATGATGTTGAATATTTTGCTTCTTACTTTCCTATATGATTGTGATTGTCATTGAGTGTTCTGTAAAGATTTGAAGTGGGCATAATTGTTTAAGCACAGTAACAATTGATTCACCCCCCCCCCTCTCAGTTGTCCAACAGTTACATCAAGCATAGGAAGGTCATCATTATGGTTGATAGTGGAAGCACCCATCATTTTATTCATCGCCGTATTGCCCAAGAAACTCATTACTACATCCATGCAGTCAATAATTTCCAAATCATGATTGCCAATGGTGGCTCCATGAAATGTGAAGGGCGTTGTGAAAATGTGTGTCTCCAAATTGGTGACTACCACTTGAAATCTCATATGTTTGCTATCGACATGGGATGTTGTGACATTGTGTTGGGTGCAGACTGGCTAAGGAATTTGGGTCCCATTCTCATGGATTTTAAGGAATTAACCATGTAATTCAACAAGGAGGGCCAACAATATAAGTTCCAAGGCATCACCTTCGATTCAACTGAGATCATTAGTTCCCATCACATGGAAAAGCTGCTCAAAAAAGGTAATTCTAGTGTTATTTCCAAACTCCATGCCATACAACCAACAGAGACACCCTCGGCGACGCAAGACCTCCAATCCATCCTTTCTAAACATCAAGTGGTATTTTCCACTACCCATTGACTCCCTCCTTCCCATGGTGTTCATGATCATTACATTCCCCTTGTATCAAGAATCCTTCCTCCTAATATTCGTCAGTATCGGCACCCCTTTTCCCAAAAAAATGAAATTGAGAAAATGGTCCAGGAACTCCTTAACACAGGCCTTATCCGCCCTAGTACGAGCCCATACTCTTCTCATGTGGTCATGGTCCTGAAGAAATAATGTTCTTGGAAAATGTATCCTAACTTTTGTGCCCTCAACAAACTTACCATTAAAGACAAATTTCCCATTCCTGTTGTTACGGGGTAAAAACTCTCTATGGCCAGGTTAAACCACAACAGACAGGTATGACTACAGAAATCAACTCAATTCCAACATATTCTATATAAACCAATGTGAGAACAAGATGATATAGAATCCTACCTCAATCCAACATTTGATGATGTTCCACCGTTGAGCACTTCAACCCAAAGCTTTGTGCCTACGACAAGTTTTCAACAAACAAGCAAAGCAAGCATATAGTGATAATATAAAGGGGTTAGCACATTAGACAGCATAATCCATGAATAAACATAACAAACATTCCCATGGATAATAATCATATATTTGTACGATACAAATTGGACGGAAAAGGAGTATTTCTATTAATAATGATTAGCAGAAGTGAAAAACATTACAGACTTCCGTGTCGACACAGTTCAGAACCAAGAAACCAAGTTCCTTTCAGTTGGGTCTCCACCACTTCAATCCTCCACCAAAGGCAAGCTCATAGAAGGGAGACAATGAGGTTCTCTCAACAATAAGGGAAGAGCTTGGGGGCTGAACACTGTGTTCAAACTTGAGGGACAAAGGGATGCTGACTCAATATGAAGTAATTTATCTAGAGTAACTTTGCTCTCAAAGTTGAATTCTTTCTCCTCTTTTCCATAGTTTAGAATTGGCCCATTTATAGCCTTCAAAATGGAACTGAAGGGATGAGTCAAAACGTTTCTAGTATATGGAAGGCCAAGGATCAAAGAGCTTCTGTCATGACATGGAAACCCAACTTCATTTTGTATTTTCTGGCACAAATCTCGATGTACAGGGGCTGTAGTGGAGCAAAACGTGTATACGCTTGCTGTATAGTAGATAGGGCATGTATATGTATAATAATATATATCTTTGGCTCTAGAATCATCAAAAAGGGATGACAAGTCTGCACAGGGAAATGGAAAAGGGCCCTTTGTGCATGATTGCAATGATGAGGCAAATCTTGTTATAACAGATGCCCCCTAATGTGTGAGATCAAAGGAATATCTGCGATGGCTGAAATACATTATAAATAACCCAGAAGTGGAGTGATGGGGACCCAGCTGGAAAGAATGGTCTCTCATTACATTATGAACTAACTTTACATACATGGATGCCAATAGAATACACTGCAGATCCATGTGAAAAGGTACCAAAAAAAATGTCCATGGCCATGAGTAGGAAAATATAAATGTGGTTACATGCCAAAATCTATCATAGTCGTGAACAAGGCTCAGTAAAACCAGTCTCAAAACCAATCTAAAGATATCTATATACAATGGAGTATAATTGGATCTCCCATGATAATATGAAGTCATATAGGTATTGGTCCAATGAAAGGGAAGCAACAGCTCAAGAAGGTTGTGGCCACATAGTGATGTCTTCAAGTCTTCTACACTATCCGCCAAGGTGCAAGTCTACATCATATGAATAAAGGAGTTGAGGTCAAACACAATGAGACACCATTTGATTACCGATCATTGAGGTATACCGTTAACAAACGCGAGACAACCTACTAATAATGAAAGTAGGTATCAAGGCACCAAGCACATTCCTACAAGTGTGAATAAAGGAGTCGGTGTTGAACACCTGAGGAATCCATTGATTAGGAGACGTTGATGTATTCCCATCTGTCAATGGCGAGAGGGCCTACCACTAATGACTGCAAGCCTCAAGGTACTCATAAAACTCTAGGTCCCATATCCAGAATAAATGAGATGAAGTCGATGGACAAAGACCCTTTGAAAGGAGAGAATTAAGGCATCTCTCATCAGTCAGCACGAGGAACAAAGAAGGAGCTTCATAATTTGGTGGAAATCATACGAAGAACATGTTCATGAACCAACAACCTTGTGCATCTTTCCATGTTTGAAGTGCAAGTAGTACACGAAAAAGAACCTCTGAATAGCAGCCAATAATGAAAACTGTCGAAAAAGGCGAGGAAACCACCAATAAGGCTAATGGTCTCCAAGACACTACACGAATCCCAAATTGTGAATAGATGTCTTGCCGTCAAACACAAGGGAAACCACCCAGTCAGCAACCGATGATGAAATGTCGACTGCTGGGTTCAAGGTTTCCTACCAATGATGAAAGTAGGGCCAGGGTGCATGATAGAACTACAGTACCATGTGATTCTGAGACAAACTGAGGGTATGTCCAACATGCAAAGTCAAGAGTTCTGAGGAGTGGCCGACACAGGTTGATAGACTTCCTTTGAACCAGAGCATGAGATATACAAAACACCCAGGCAACATAGACTCAATGATGAAACCATGATATGCAGGAGGCATCTATATAAATTATCTATAGTTGCTGGAAGAGTAACCAATCGATAGAGAAAATTTGTAACGAGATCAGCTTCCTAAAGCCATGCTACACCCAAAATTACTGTGACAAATGGACTCAATAACTTTGTTCTCTGTTCAAAGGAGACATGATTGCTGCCAACATAATATAGTACTCCCTTCTCGCCCGTATTTTTTTTCTTTTTTCATAACAAATGAATGCTATGATACAGAGGAGGAAACAAGTGTCGCAAGTAAGCAAAACTAGTTCCAATAGTGGAACATACCTATGCTAAATGCAAGGAAATGCATGCGGGAGATGGACACTCGGGGTGATGTTCCCTCCTGGGTATAGGGTGTCAAATTGTGAAGGATATAAACAAGGCTCTGCTTGGTTGAGAATGCAAAAATGCTTAGGAAAATGGCTTATAACGCAAAGCGAGAACCGGCTAAAGGCTCAATACTACAAGCAAGGGCATGAGATGCAATCACAACTTGACGCCAAAAAATGTCCTTTTTTATGTCTTTTAGTCTACTTGGTGTAAAAAAGGGAGTAAAACTATGCCAAATAGATGTCCTTTCTAATCTGATTTATGAGTGTGAAAGAGACAAGTTCACTCAGCAATATTTTCACCTTTTGAAAACGAGTCGGAAAAGAGCTTAACTAGGACTCGTGACCTTTCAAGTCCAATTTAACGAGTGTGAAAGGGACAAATAACTCAGAAATATTTTTCAGTTTTTGAAAACGAGTCAAAAAAGGGATTAACTAAGACTCATGACCTTTCAAGTCCAATTTAACAAGTGTGAAAGGGAAAAATCACTCGGCAATCTTTTCAGTTTTTAGACCAGTCGGAAAAGAGATTAAATCAAACTCGTGGATGTTGTTCTAATCAACATGTAATGGGGGAGGCCAAGGTTCATGAACCGACCTTCTGCATAATTTCAATATCTTATGAATGACTGACATGAGCTTGGGAAAACCCAAAGCTCTCCAAGTCGAAGAGGATAAAGCACCAACAGAATACATGGTTTCCATGATGGTCCGAATAATGTCTCTTATGGGGAAAGACATAGGTGGGGGGGTGGGATACCCCATAAGGTCATCCCAATCGGAGGGAATCTCTTCGAGACTTGGAAAGAGATCCCTCAAAGAGGGGATAAATCTCTCTCGTCCAAAGGGGGGGGGGATCAAGGATGTTGATGACATGATTGGAAGATGTATCACTCTCTATAAAGAGAGTGGTATGATCCATAGACTCTACTGGGATGTCAATCTCTTCAAACTTAGGTTGAATAGGGTGTGCGGTAACCAAGATAGGGTTTATATCGTCCTCGACAACGGGGGCGAGGTCAGGAGAGGGTGGCACCATGTTGATTGGAGGGGGAATAGGGTGTGAAAAAATGACAGACGTCTCAGAATCTAAAGGGATCTTAGGAGAGGTCCATGCTTCAGGTATCTTGATAGTAGTTGGGCATAAGCAAGTAAGGTGATTTCCTTCACAAATTCTGCAAAAGAATATAGGTTTACGCCTGGGACGTCTAGGTTTCTCAATGCCCCCATCGTCGTTCACGATGGATGGTGAAATGATCTCGAAATGACTGGAAAGGGTGAGAGAGTTATCTCCTACATGATGAATATAGGTTGGAGATGTGGCATTGCTATGATCTGTGGTGAATAGAATGGTTCCCCCAACGTAATTGGAAAGGGTTGGGTGTGGGCTATCAACATAATTTGTAGAATATGCCAACCCATCTCCAACATGATTGACAGAGGTTGGTGATGGAGCACTAGTATGACTGACAGTGACTAGGCTAGCAGTGGATTGTGGCATTTGATGCCAAGCTCCAAGGAAATATTGACTTTGAAAACTTCCAGACCAGGAAGAGTCCTTATTTACCCCCTATTCTGGCCTAGATGGGTAATATCCTCCACCAAAATGGTCTGAAGAGGCTTTCACAGGAATCATCACTGAAGTCTGTGAAGACACATGGATATGATAGGAATTATTTGAGAGAGGATATATGTTTCCCCCTTGTGAAGGCATCCCATAAAGATGGTAGCTCGGATTGTAAAAATGACTCCCCCCATATGAAGTAACCTGGGGGACATGAGGACCTGTCATGGGGAAAATGTTCGGAGGAATTGTCATGGCAGATGAAGGGTACATGGGTGGAGGGTAATAAGTGGAATAAGCACCCATATGAGCACTAGCTCCCGGAGGAGAATAACTAGCATTGGATCCATAAGAAGGAAGGTTCCAAACTCCCATGGGAACCCGACTCATATCAAAGGAAGAAGTAGGCATTGGAGCCATGGTGCCCCCAAATCCAATGTTAGGATTCATATACATGGACCAAGGAGAGGATTGCATGGGTGGAAGCATATCAATAGAAAAATGACTAGAGACCCAAGGTGTGGACTGAGTGTTGTAGTTCTGCATACCATTGTGAAACGTGGAAGGATCTGGCCCCATGAACTAAGTAGACATCATAGGGTGGGTCACATCGAATGAGGGAGTAAAAGGAACTCCATTATCCATGAAAATGAAACTCAATATAGACTCCTAAGACCAACTATTAGTCAAAGATCATACCAAAAATTCAAACGGCCAATATGCATGCAAATGGGCTAAAGTGGTTGAGTGGCCTCCCTCGCTACAGAAGGTATGCCTCATCCAGGAGGGACTTGAGACTCCCACTAATGTTTGGAGGTAACATAATCAATTATAGGGGACCTCATGGGCTTAAAAACTAGTCGGTCAGACCCCCCTGGAGAGGTAATCCTCCATAAACGTTGTGTGTTGTCTAATCCCTATCTGACCCAGGGTACAAGCAGAATAACCCCTGCAAGTAACATATTAGGTACCTAAGTCAAGAAACTAATAAACCAATGTATAATCGATACACAAATGAGAAATCGTAAGTCTGGATCACCGTATGGGTAGGGTAGAAAATCCTGAAACCTTGAAAGCACCACCTCTCACGGAGGTATAGGCACTAGCAAGATCCCCAAATACAAATAAATCCATAGATATATCTCTGAGGCTAGGCAAGTATCCGAGGGATATCCCTTCAACCAACTTTGCGTGACCTTGTGATTAACTCCGGTGTGAGCAAAGCCTCCTGATCTTACCAATTATACAATGGACTTCTCACCTCCCTATCTCAAACACATATGTTGATTTAATTGCCTTGGAGAAGTTTACTCACAAAATCCTATTCCAAGGCACTAAATCCTAGACTAGTTTTTTCACCCTAAAAAATAAAATCGTGACTAATCAATTTTAATTTAAAGCATAAATTTTATTGGCTATGATTACTCAAAAAGGTATGGAGATGAAACTCATGATGTTATGACTCTACAAGAAAAGTAAATATGGATATAATGCAAAGTCTAACTTTAACGTTTCTATGAATGATATGCTTATAAAACGATGCAATTTTGATTTTTCAATTCTGCAATTCATAAGTAAAATGCAATCTTTCACTAAAAATGCACTAAGATAATAATAGAGGTTCAAAAGACAAAAACACCAAGCAATGCAAAATGCCTATTTTTTGTATTTTCAATTTACTTAAAAAAGAAAATGAAAGGACTAAAAAGAAACTTGATATATATATTCTACTGTGTATAAATAGACATAACCCAAGAAGAATACCAAGAAGCCAAGCACACAGTCCAAAGTACAAGGACAAATCAAAAAATGAAAAGATGAGAAAGACTCCGCCCAAAAATTCAAATCCAAACAGGTTTCCTGTCAGCCAAGAGATGCTTAATAGGCACTATAGAGACCTAAGAAGACTTAGCAACCATCAAGTCCCACCCAACAACCACAAAACCAAGCAAACAAGTAAGGAAAAGTGTTATACGCGACTGTTCAGAAGAACAGAGCGTATATACGCATCTAGCAATGAGACAATAAGCGTATATGCGACTGTCAAGGCAATAGGGAGCGTACAGTATTTAAAACAAGGCTAGGCAAGGAAGAAAAGGATTAAAACTCAGAATCAGAGTGAACAGAATGTGTCAAGCAGTGATATGACAAGAACCAGGAATGAAAAAGAGCAATGTAAGGAGAAAAAACACCTCAAACCCTTAGAAAGAAAATCTTCCCTAGTATGGTCGCCATTTCTGTTATGAGAGAAAAACTCTCTATGGAGAGGGTAAACCACAATAGACAGGCATGACTAGAGAAATCAACTCAACTCCAACATATGCTATATAAACCAATGTGTGAACAAGATGAGATAGAATCCTACCTCGATCCAACATTTGATGATGTTCCACTGTTGAGCACTTCGACCCAAAGCTTTGTGCCTGTGAAAAGTTTTCAAAAAACAAGGAAAGAAAGCATATAGTGATAATATAAAGGGGTTAGCACATTAGACAACATAATCCATGAATAAACATAACAAACATGCCCATGGATAATAATCATATATTTGTACGATACCAATTGGACGGGAAAGGAGTATTTCTATTAATAATGATCAACAGAAGTGAAAAACATTACAGACTTCCATGTCGACACATTTCGGAACCAAGAAACCAAGTTCGTTTCAGCTGGGTCTCCACCACTTCAATCCTCCACCAAAGGAAAGCGCATAGAAGGGAGACAATGAGGTTCTCTCAACAATAAGGGAAGAGCTTGGGGGCTGAACACTATGTTCATACTTGACGGACAAAGGGATGCAGACTCAATATGAAGTAATTTCTCCAGAGTAACTTTGCTCTCAAAGTTGAATGGTTTCTCCTCTTTTCCATAGTTTGGAATTGGCCCATTTATAGCCATCAAAATGGAACTGAAGGGCCAAGTTGAAACGTTTCTAGTATATGGAAGGCCAAGGATTAGAGATCTTCTGTCATCACATGGAAACCCGACTTCATTTTATATTTTCTGGCACAAATCCTTATGTATGTGTTTTGTAGTGGAGCATCAAGCGTATACGCTTGTTGTATAGTTGATAGGGTGCATATATGTAGAAAAATATGTATTTTTGGATCTGGAATCATCAAAAAGGAATGATAAGTCTACATAGGGAAATGGAAAAGGGCCCTCTATGAAAAATTGCAATGGTGAGGCAAATCTTGTTATAACACCTGTCATTGATGACCTCTTGCATGAATTGAGTGGTGCCCAGTTCTTTACTAAACTTGATCTTCGTTCTGGCTACCACCAGATATGTATGGAAGAGGCATACATTCCTAAGACTACCTTTAGAACTCATGAGGGCCACTATGAGTTTTTGGTCATGCCCTTTGGCTTGTGTAATGCCCCCTCCACCTTCCAAAGCCTCATGAATCATGTCTTCTGTCCTTTTCTACGTCATTTTGTCTTAGTTTTCTTTGACAATATCCTCATCTATAGCAAAACCTGGACAAACCATCTTGCTCATGTGGACCGAGTTCTCCATCTACTCTCTCAGCACCAACTTTTCCTGAAACAGTCTAAATGTGCTTTTGGCGCCTCAAAAGTCGAGTACTTGGGTCATCTGGTTGGCAAGGATGACGTCAGGGTGGATCCTAAAAAGATTGAAGCTATGCAAGACTGGCCTCACCCAAAGACTCTCAAAAGCTTGCATGGATTTCTGGGCTTAACAGGTTATTATCACAAGTTTGTTAAGAATTATGGAAAGACTGCAGCACCTCTCACTGCACTCCTAAAAAAGAACTCTTTCACTTGGACTCCAGCAACTGCTCAAGATTTTCAAACCTTGAAGATGGCCATGTGCACCACTCCAGTCCTGGCCCTTCCTAATTTCAAAAATATCTTTGTCCTGGGATGTGATGCTTCAGGGAAAGGAATTGGTGCTATCCTTATGCAAGAGGGTTGACCTTTGGACTTTACCAGCAAGCAACTGTCTGAAAGAAATCTAGGAAAATCAATCTATGTAAAGGAAATGTTGGCTATTTTGCATGTTGTTGATCTGTGGCGCCCTTATCTATTGGGGCAATGCTTCCAGATTAAGACATACCATCAAAGCCTCAAGTATTTTCTGGAACAACACATTACCTCCCCGAAGCAACAAAAATGGGTGACTAAGCTCTTTGGATATGATTATGAGATCATTTACAAGAAAGGCAAAGACAATGTAGTTGTGGATGCACTTTCCCAAAAATATGAAGATGACGGATCCCTTTTTTCTCTTTCCTTCATTGTACCAGATTGGCTCCAAGTTGTTCACCAGGAATTGCTACATGATCCCAAAAGTTGGCATCTGATCCAACAATTGGAGTCCAATGATCTAGCTTCCCTAGGGTACTCTTGGATCCATGATGAGCTTCGATACAAAGGTCATTTGTATTTAAGTAAACAATCAAAACATAAATCCATGGTACTTTATGAGCTTCATGCTACACCCACAGCTGGGCACTCCAGGTTTAGAAAAACCTATGATAGGGTCAAACATTCATTTTTCTGGGATGGTATGAAACAATACATTCGTAATTTTGTCATTGAATGTGATGTATGTCAATGAAACAAGGGAGAAACAGTCAAATCTTTGGGTACACTACAACCGCTTCCGATTCCACCTGCTATTTGGAGGGATATCTCTATGGATTTTATTACAGGCTTACCCAAATCGGAAAATAAATTAGTCATCATGGTGGTTGTTGATCACCTTTCCAAGTATGCTCATTTATGTGCTCTTCAAAACCCATTTACAACATCCACGGTGGCTCAAATTTTCATGGATCAGGTCTTCAAGCTTCATGGCATGCCGCATTCTATTGTTTCCGATCGCAACCCAACTTTCACCAGCAATTTTTCGCAAGAACTGTTCAAGCTACAAGGCACCCAGTTGCATCTCAACACAACTTATCATCCCCAGATTGATGGTCAAATGGAAGTTGTCAACAAGTGTTTGGAAACATATTTAAGGTGTTTTACCATGGAAAAGCAAAATTAGCAGGGATGATTTTAAGGATGGAAATTTATTTTAAAATGTAGAAACCTTGTCGAATCTTACTAATCCTTCATATGCCAATTATAAATGTTTGGCAATATTTTTGTAAAAATATTCAAATTTATAAGGATTTTATATAGTCTATATAAAATTTTGGTGATTTTTAAGGTAAAATAATTTTATCCTATAGAATTTGGGCGAATAATTTTTAGAATGGCGAATCATTTTTTGGGAAAAACCATGGAAAATTAGCCCATGAGCGAAATTTAGCCCCTAAAATCATCCTTGATTAAATCAGTGGGCTCAATGGTTACCCCTAGCTGAATCATGGTACAACACTTCATACCATACAACTACACACATGACTCCTTTTGAAGTGGTATATGGAAAAAATCCACCTTCAGTTCTCTCATACTTACTTGGTGTCTCGAAGGTCCAGGCATTTGACCAAACACTTACAGTTTGAGAGGCTATTCTCCATACCCTCAAAGAGAATTTGGTCATGGCACAAAATCACATGAAGCAACAAGCAAATCAAGGTCGCTCTGAACGTCAACTTGCAGAAGGGGATCATGTGTTTCTTCGACTGCAACCTTACCAGAAAAATTCCCTCAAGGTCGAGCATTTTCAAAAGCTAGAGCCCAAATTTTATGGTCCTTATACCATTCTCAAGCATGTGGGATAGGTGGCCTATCAGTTAGCTTTGCCCAGTCATTCTAAGCTACATCCTGTTTTTCATGTTTCATGCTGAAAGAAGGTGATTGGAACTAAGTGCCAAATTCAAACCAACCTTCCCGAGTTAGATGAAGAAGGATCCATTTGGCTACATCCACAAGCTGTTTTGGACCAGCGTGAGCATTGCCTGCATCATAGAACCATCAAGGAAGTGTTATTCCAATGGAAATATACAACTCCAGCAGATGCCACTTGGGAACCAACTACCATTTTGCAACAATTTCCACATCTCGAGCCTTGAGGACAAGGTTGTTTTTAAGGGGGAGGACATGTTAGGGTCCTACCCCGCACATAGGTAGAACAATATATTCAGATGTAATAAAGGTCAATATTAATAAGGCCTTGCAATAAAATAGAATAAGTTGAATGTAAGAAGACCTAATAGAAGCTTCCGCTTCTAGAAGGATCTTCCTCTAGATGCTTCTTTTGATAGACATATTTAGTATAAATAGGAGTCAAGGGTATGAGAACCCTAGCTTGGATATTATTGTAATAGAGCTTTTCTCGACTGGAGGTTTCCCCCTTGAAGAGGCCCGTGAACATTTCTCTCAGAATCAAAGTGTTATTTCTATTGTTATTCTTATATCATTTCAGTATTACTATGGTGATTGTTCTAGTTATATTGTTGTTATTCTACCATTTCTAGCATTTTATTTATGTTCTGCATACTTTTTATATCTGGTATATTACATTCTCTAAGGAAAACTAGAGGTGATTCGAGTTGGTTTGGCTCGAATCTAATCTTTATGCTGCCTCTAAGGGTGATACCACAACTTATGGAGTCATATCCTCAACTTATCCCAAATATAACCAAGGTGGTTGAGCCTCTCAAATCCTATAAAGGAAGGCATTCTCATGGTGAACAAGAGGGGAAAAATCAGCAAAAGTATTGTCATTCTGATTGTGGATCTTTCGAGCAAGGGGTTGGACAAGGAGGACTTGGAGAGGTTGTTGCAACTGCATTTAAAAATTGTAAGTTTATTTTAATTTTCTCATTAATATATGCTTGGCCTATTTCCTTCAAGTTTGTGTATTATTGCATATACTTTTCTATTATGGATGAATTTGGTTTAAACTAATCTTGGCAGAGTAGGAAGTCTTTGTTTTTCTTCATTGTCCATTTTATTGCAGGTATCATTTTGTGCTAAAGAGCTTGGAGACCAAGTTTATATTGGATTAAGCGAGGACAAGCTTTGAAACAAGGTACATAATACCTTCTCCTTCTCTTTCTTTTGATTAGCTTAACTATATTTAAAGGGACGTTAGTGTCCATTTGCATATTTATGTCTTGGTATTAGGGGTCTAGAATCCGAGGGAAGATCCACCTATCCGTAGGGGGAATTTTCCTATAATAGATTATGATATTGAAGTGATTTCCTCTGAATGTAAGACCACTTCTTGTCATTTTTTCATCTGTTTAATGATATGCAAAGGGTACCTCCATGGATTTAAATGTATGAAAAGTTTTATAGTTTGATGTTTGATTTAACGATATGATACAATTTTTTTTTGTTTCCTAGTTTGTCTATGACCTGCGGGACTAGCCTGTGGCTTGAGAAACCATGACTCAAGGGCATCCAATCCGTCAAAATAACATGGGGATCGCACCCAGCCTGATCCACACCAACCCTTAAGATGGCTGGATTTTTTGTCCCCGCAGGTTTCGAGCTGGTGGCTTTAACATCACGGAGTTGCTTAACAACACACTCTGTCACCACTTCCCTACACCTCGGGGACTAGCGATATGATACAGTTGTTAGAACTGCTATATTCTTAATTTCTCAACATATTTTTTATTTCCATAAACTGTGAGATTCACCTTGAATATGCTTCGCCTATTTATCTTTTATTTATTCTAAATACATATCTTTCCAAATTGAACTCAAATTGTCTGAAACACTCATGGAAAAATTCCTCTTGAGGGAAATTGTTTTGATATTTGGTCTGGGGTAGTTTTAGGGCCAAGATTTTTACAAGAGAGAGAGAGAAAAACTTACCCACAATTTTGCATAATTTATGTTGTTACAAGCATGGATTTAAGGCTTGCTCCGAGTCTTAGCTCCTAAGATGCTTCAAAATCATTCCATTGACAGTATGGAACATCTCAAGGGACAACATAAGGAACCAATATTGTATTTGTTGTGGGGTGGTATCAGCCTTGCATATTCTTCGCCTTCTATGCTATTCATGATTATGATCTATAATGTGAACAATTGTGGTTTTTTTAAATTCAGAAAGAATATCCAAACCAATATCATGTTGAATAGGAAGTTGGAAGAAGGACAAGAGGGCTTTGGCCAATGATTCAAAGGTTGTACGAGACCCATATTTCATGTCCACATACCATTGGGAAGATGGACCAGTGATTGTTCTATGGAATAATCGTAAACGAATTGGATCTTCCATGAGGTTATTAGAAGATCACCAAATATGGAAATTCATGATGTGATTAGTAGGGTATTCACATGGTTTCCTTTCAAACTTAAGGATGTCTAAAGGTGATTTAATGGAAATTTTAGACCAAGTGGCATCATGCAAGATGGGGTCATTCATGAGTTTGGTCAAATATGGAATGTTTAGGGATTCCAAATATGGCAAGTTGGGAGGTGGTCCGACCATGGTGCATGGTGGTTGAGAACTAGTTCCTTGCGAGGAAGGTTGAGAATTCATTCCTTCAGAGGAAGGTTGAGCTCCTCCTCCTTGTGAGTGAAGACTAGTAGATGGGATGTTTGGGATGTTGGTGCCAAGAAAAATAGAACTAAGAAAGGTTGATCCTAAAATTGTTGCACTCACAGGTGTATGGGATGGTTGAGTTGATATGTCTGCAAAGTTATGGATACCTCCCAATATTAGTGAGAGGTTCAATAGGAATCTAGGATGATGAGGATTATGTGGTTCCCCTTTGATTCTAGACTAGCTACAAGAGTGTGTGGATTGTGATGAGAGAAATAAACGAACAAGTGTTTTTTTTTTGTCCTATCATAACAATATCACTCAAAGATACATGTAATCAATAATAAACATCATACATAAAACAATCAAACAAGCAACAATGTAGGATGGGTAAGTGTTATCCATGTGGGGGAATAAAAAAGTTGAACGTGTCCTAAATATGTAGCGTCCTTCCTCTCAAAATAGAAATGGGCCTTCCAAAAGTAATTAACAATTGAGCATGAATCCACCAGAAGAGGAACTAGTGAAAGTGTGAATAATTAGTTATAATGAGGGTAAAGGGGGCATATACCCAAAACAACTGGCGATATTTCCTAATAGTCGTTCAAAATCTGGCTAAAATGCAATTGTAACCCACAATTGCCACTTGGGTAGAAAAATCGAGATTTGGCCACTAAGTTACCTCAGCCAAGTGCAACATTTAGATTTTCGTCCTAAGAAATGAGTCACAGGTTGGGTAGCCTCTCAAGAATTGGGTCACTCAAGGAGGTACACACAAAACAACTGGACCTTGGCCTTCGACCCTTTATGGGTATCTCTCTGCCTTATGGTGTAAGAACACTTGACATGGAGGATTTTTGGTTTCCTATTTCATCAACTTCTAAGTTTCCATGTGAAAATGATAACAAGGGATTTTTTGGATGCCTACTCCTGAGATCCTAACTTAGACTACAAACTTATTTTGTTCCCCTCCTATGGAGGTTTAAAGGAGATTTTAAAGATTGATTTTATGATGAAATAGGTTGGAAGACTAGGGTCATGAACCCGTCTGGTTGATTAAAATGGTGTGTTTTGAGAACAAATTTGAAGGTGTCTTGAGTTGTTTTGATCCTCCTAGGTCACTTGTGGCCACAGGGAGGAGAGCATACTTCAACTTCTAGTATCCAATGAGAATTTTCATGTGTGTTCAAGTGCTTTTGTGTGCAAGAAGTGTTATGGTGTCAAAACTATTTTCAATAAGTTGTAATGAAAGATTTTAATATCTGGACATCATGTGGTCTGTTACAAATCTTGATTAACTTAACTTACCAAAGATATTTAGAAAATCCTTGTGTAATTCAAAATCTCAAGATCACTAGCAATGTGGACATATGGGCCCTTAATTGATCCTTTAACTCCCTAAGTTTTTTGTCTAATGTAAGAAAATTGAAACTTATCCTAGATTGAAAATCATGTGGACATCGGGTACTTATTGATTCTCTTAACTTCATAGGTTGTTTGATAGCTTTATGAAAACTTTGAAACTATCCTAATTTTGCAAGAATGTGGGAATGTATGAACCCTTTATAACTTTAAGATTGATTTTGTTTATTTCAAAGAAAACTAAGAAGTACCCAAGGGGGATTTGGTCTCTCCTAAATGATGATTTTATAGAGGTAGATGGAACTTCTTCAGCCACCCTTTTCTGATTTCCCGAGATCACTCAAAGGTGTGAGGGAAAGAGCATACTTAAGGGTGTCAAAATTGGTTCCTAGTTGTGAGTGATTAATGGTTATGAAAGCAAAAAATTAACTAAGAATTCAAATGCTCAAATAGGCCATCCATGTGGCAACAAAATAAAAAGAGTTGTGATTCTTTTTAGTCCTTTTAGTGCCTATGTTAACTAACTATATATGCAAGAAAGAAATCTAAGTGTGATTTTGTTGTTGTACAAAGTGTTGAAAATGCAAATCTAAAGCTACTTGATGAGACCAACTCAGAAATCTTTGCAATAAATGAGAAGAAGCATTTATTTTGGAATTGACAGTCACACTCAATGCACAGAGTGCGCAGATTGTGTGGATTGTGTAGAGGAAATGCGTAGATTGTGTAGGTCTATGTGTTTTTTCTTTCGACACTCGCGCACACACAGGCCCATGGCGGGAAGGAAAATTCAAATTGAATTCTCCTAACCAGAGGCCTAATTGTTGAGTTTGGAAGCTAGGGTAGGCCGATTTTGACACCAGCATACACAAATTAATGAAAAGAAGAGCTCTAAAGGCTTAAATGGGGAGACTTTTGATTCAATCCCCACTGGATTCGCCAAACTGTTGTGTTGATTTTTCCACTTGGGTGAGAAAAAAAACAACACTTAGGATACCTTATCAAGCCAGCAAGATACCATAGTAGATTGTTAGTTGGTTAGTGGGCCAACAAGCAAAGAAAATAAGAAATAAAAGGGAAATATAAAAAATCTAAACATGCATGAATGAACAATACAAAACGAAAAATAGGAACAAGAAATAGCTACCAATGGAAAGGATTTTGATTGATAACACCTTGGAGAAATATATGGAACTTGTGAGTTCCCTCTTCCTCTTTGGGAGGGCCCTTAAGGTCCCCAATATAGAGCTCATTCTCTTCTTACAATGAAATGATAATGGTGAAGAATTACCAACCAAGCTTCTCAAGAGGTGAGAAGAATGGCTCTTGTTATGGATGCTAGAAATCTTCTATGAGAAAGATGGATTCTCAAGGAGCAATTCCAACATCATAAAAATACATATAAACTCTTACTTTGTTGCAAACCTCAAGCTTGTATTTATAGGACTAATACAAGAATTTACAAAACCAGTTTGTAGTGTAAATAGGGGCCTTCATGTGGCTATCTCCCTAGTCCTTAAATGGACCTAAGGCTATATTTCGACCTAGATTTGGGCATCTTGTCATGGTACACCTGAGATGGAAGTGGGTGAGGCTCGACCAAAATCATAAATGCATCGTTTCCACATCTACATGATTTTGTTTGAGGATAGTTGCACTATGTAATTTGCACGAATTTGGTAGTGATAGCCCACACAGATTACGTAGAAGTTCCTTTTTGGAGACTACACTAAGAAACCATTTGTATAGTTTTTTGATTTTGTTAATATTGGAGGTATGTTGTCTGGTGTGTTGCATTGGTAATTTCTTTGGCCATCACATGTATTGTTGTGAGCAATTTTTCAGTGATAACATGAGGTACACTTTGATGCACATGGCATGACTATAAGGTCTAAGGGTATGTGTTTCCTATTTGGGAAGATCAAATCATAAGTCTACTATATCCATTTTAAATACTCCATAGCAAGCCTTCAATTTTCTTGGCAGTTAATGACTTCATCAAAATAAGGATAGGAACTAGGATGATGAAGAGGATATGTGATGTAGGAGCATGATCTCAAAGAAAAAAACATTATTGGATTTGAAGTTGAAGTCAAGTTTACCAAAGAGAGTTGGTTCTCTTAATTGTTTTTTTTGTTTTAATTAAATTTAGAAGTCAAATCGAATAATACAACAAGGGTTTCGAATCCTTCTTTGTAACATATATAGAAGTTGTTTTGATTTTTAGGCTAGATTGTAGGATCTAGGGTTGAATAAGGTGCTCGATCCAATTTTAAAGGATCTGAGAAACCAAATTTGTTTGTATTTAAGCCCATCGAGACTATTGCATTTGGGGGGGGATCAGTTGGAATTGGAATAAGGATGAAATTGGAAAATTTATGATTGTCAAATAAAGAGATTAAAAGGTTAGATTGAAATTCTTCATCCCCAAAGTTCATTGTGTGTATATGGTCAATTGATTGCTTCGTGAATCATATATAACTCTGCAAAATTTCCATCAAATTCGTCGAGAATGAGGCTATAAGTACGTTTTGAGAATTCAAACCGAAATATAATCTATGTTTCAATTAGAATTCCTTTGTTTAGTACATTAAAACTAGGAGTAATTATATGTTTGAAATCATGTGGTTTAAGAATCAATCTATGGATAAGATCGATGATCATAATCTATTGAGGTGAAGGTATATGCACATGGGTTAATGTCGAAACCTGTACCCGTAATTCAAATCCAATATAGTGTTGAGTTGTGTTTAAAATCTGATCTAGAATTGGACGTCCTGTATGCATTGCAAAGGTTATAAAGCACGGTGGTGGACCCAACCTTTGGAAAACCCACAATCTTATAGAATACACCCGTTATTTTTTTGAAATACGACAGTGGTTTGGAATTTGAATATTAAATCGTAATATTAAAACCAATCTCAACCGTAGATCTATAGATCTAACAGTTGTTGTAGGTCTGAGGGTCGATTTTATAAGTTTTATTGATATTCTCTGCATTAAGTGGTATCGGATCAGGAAATTTTGATTCATGTAAGTGTATGAAAGGGAGAATTTATTTGTCACCTCTTTCATTGATAGAAGCAGAAGAAATTTAGGATTGTATTAATTCTCAAAATAATTTATTACATTCTTAAATGGCATTTCAATTCCGAAGAGGACATAGCAGAGGAGTTCATAGAGGAAGATCGGTCGCAAATGTAGAGGTGATGGAGGAAATGAGAACTCTGCGTGAAGAAGTTGAAGCCATAAGAAATGTTGGGAGAAGAGATCCTGACGTAGGTGATGTCAGTGAAGATGAGCAAGAGGATACTACAGAAGAAGAAGAATAAGTGACAGAAGAGAATCTTGGACTCAAATTATTAAAAGGAGTTATGGGAGCTAGTTCAAAGTCCATAACATAGATAGTTTCATATAGTGGAGGCTTAAATCCAGAAGAATTGGTTGATTGGATCAATGTGTTATACAAACACTTTGATTATGATGAGGTTCCTCATGAAAAGAAGGTGAAATTTGTAGTCACAAAGATGAAGGGCCATGATTTGTTATGGTGGGATGGTGTTCAAGAAGAGAGAAAAAGAAATAACAAATTGTCAATTAAAAGTTGGGATAGAATGGTTGCAAAGTTAAAAGGTATAGACAGATGCAAAATCTATCATATTTCCTTGTATAGACAGATGCAAAATCTGAGACAGATATTGCTTACTGTTAGAGAGTACACTAAAGAGTTTTATAAGGTGAATATTATAGTTGGTTATACTGAGGATAGCTTAGAGAAGGTAGGAAGGTATATGAATGGTCTCAGATTAGAAATACAAGATGAATTGAGTCTCTTATCACCAAATACAATGGAGGAGGCATACCAATGTGCCTTAAAGGTGGAAGAGAAGCTAAATAGAAGACATAATTTAGGAAAAGGGAAAGGTCAATATTACAGAGGTAAGGGACAACAAGCTAGGAAGAAAAAGTTTTCAGCTCAAATGGAAGAAGTTGATACATCAAATAAGCAAGAACAATCCTCAAGAGGAAGAGGAAGAGAATTCATAGGAAGAATATATTTTCAGAGAGGTCGAGGAAGAGGTAGAGGATATGAGGACAGATGTTACACATGCAATAAGATAGGACATATGTCATGGGATTGTCCAGAGAATGTTGCAAGACAAGGAAATGTCCAGATTGCACAAGATGAAAATGAAACAAGAGTACTAGAGGATAATGCTGAAGTTGCAGAGGTAGGGGAAGCCTTATTGATGAGAATAACTTTACTAGAATCAAACAAGGAAGTGCATGAACCAACACAAAGGAAAAATTTGTTCGGAACAATGTGCAGACCAAAAGGTAAGTGATGTAAATTGATTATTGATAATGGTAGTACTGATAGTTTGGTTTCTGTGGAAATAGTTGAGAAGTTAGGATTACAGAAGGAGATTTATCCTACACCATATAATTTTTCTTGGTTGCAAAAGGGGCATCAAGTATTGGTTAATGAACAATGGATAGTTGATTTCTAGATTGGGAATTATAAGGATCAGATTTGATGTGATGTCATTATGATGGATGCTTGTCATGTGTTGTTGGGAAGACCATGGAAATATGACATAAATGTGGTGTATAGTGGAAAAGATAATACCTTTACATTTGAGAAGGAAGGAAGAAGGCATACTCTTGTTCCTCTTAAGGATGAAAGAGAAGAGGATCAGACAAGTCCAAAAATATTGTTGGTTATAGAAAAGGAATTTATGAAGCATGTGCAAGATGAACAGGTAAGTTTTGTTGTTTTTGGAAAACCTAAGACTGTTTTAACCAACACAAGTATAGATGACTTGCCTATTGAAGTTTAGAAATTGTTAGAGGAGTATGTGGATATTGTAGTTGATGATTTTCCTAATGAATTACCACCTGTTAGAAGTATTAACCATCATATAGACTTGATTCCTGGAGCCAATTTTCCAAACAAAGCATCTTACAGAATGACTCCAGCAGAAAATGAAGAGATTGGAAAACAAGTGCAAGAAATATTGAACAAAGGACTGGTCAGAGAGAGCTTGAGTCCATGTGTTGTACCTACAGTGTTGAGTCTGAAGAAAGGAGGAGAGTGGAGAATGTGCACAGATTATAGAGCCATAAATAAAATCACCATCAGGTATCGTTTTCCTTTACCCAGAATGGATGATTTGATGGGTTGTTTAAGTGGTGCCAAATATTTTTCAAAGATAGATTTAAAAAGTGGATATCATAAAATTATAATGGGGGAAGGTGATGAATGGAAAACAACCTTCGAGACAAACAATGGATTGTATGAGTGGTTGGTTATGCCTTTTGGTTTAACTAATGCACCCAGTACTTTTATGAGACTTATGAATGAAGTACTTAAGGAATTCATAGGGAAAGTTGTCATTGTTTATTTAGATGATATTATTGTTTTTAGTAAAACTAGAGAAGAACATGTTAGGCACTTGAATTCGGTTTTGAAAAAACTACATCAAGAGAAACTCTTAATAAACTTGAAGAAATGCTTCTTTATGAAAACAAAATTGGTTTATTTAGGATTTGTGGTTTCACAAGAAGGATTAAAGATGGATCCAGAGAAAGTGAAATCAATTATAGAGTGGCCATCTCCAAGAAACATATTTGAAGTTAGAAGTTTTCATGGGTTGTCAAGTTTCTATAGCAAATTTATAAGAAACTTTAGTGGTATTTGTGCTCCAATCCTAGAAACTGTGAAGAAAGAAAAACAACCATTTAGATGGACAGAGGCAACAAAAAAATGATTCAAACTACTGAAGAAAAAGATTACTTAGAGACCTATCTTAGCTCTCCCAAATTTCAACAAAATATTTGCAGTTAGATTTGATTCCAGTGGGACAATAATTGGAGGCATTTTGAGTCAGGATGGTAGGCCAATTGCATATTCCAGTGAGAAATGGAATGAGGAAAAACATAAATACTCCACTTATGATAAATAATTCTATGCAGTAATACAAGCTTTGAAGAAATAGAGGCATTACCTCATGCCTAATGAGCTTGTTTTATATTTTGACAATCATGCTTTGCAGTTCATAACTAAGAAAGATAAATTAAATCAAAAGCATGCTAAATGGGTAGAATTCATGCAGAATTTTACTTTTGTATTAAAACATATTAGTGGAAGCTCTAACAAGGTTGAAAATGCTTTGAGAAGAAGGTGTTTGGTTTTGCAGGAGTTCTAGGTGAGTGTTCTTGGATTAGAACATCTCAAAGATATGTACCCTAAAGATGCATATTTTAAGGAAGCATATGAAGCATGTCATAATCCAGTTTTGAGAGATAAAAATCCATGGATGGATTTCACGCTGCAAGAAGGATTGTTGTTCAAAGGAATTAAATTTTGCATTCCTAAATCTTCAATGAGGGAGAATTTATTGCAGGAAAAGCATAGTGGAGCACTTGTTGGTCATTTTGGCAATGACAAAACTTATTCTCAGTTGAGTAATTTTTATCATTGGCCAAGAATGAGGACTGATGTTCATAAATTTTTGGAAAGATGAAAAATTTGTCAACATGCAAAAGGTAGACACTAGAACACAGGCTTATATCAGCCACTGCCAATTCCAGAAAGACCTTGGGATGATGTGAGTATGGATTTTTTTTTGGGATTGCCAATAAATCAAAGAGGAAATGATTCCATTTTTGTTGTGGTAGATAGATTTTCTAAAATAGTTCATTTTATACCCTGTTATAAAACTAGTGATGCAACTTATATTGCAACTCTATTTTTTAAAGATGTAGTAAGACTACATGGTCTTCCTATTAGTATTGTTTCAAACATAGATACTAAGTTTGTTGGACACTTCTGGAGGACACTGTGGAATAAATTGGGGACAAGTATTAACTTTAGTTCAACCTACCATCCTCAAACAGATGGTCAAAATGAAGTTACAAACATAAGTTTGGGTAATATATTGAGAAGGTTGGTAAGTGAACATCCTAATCAGTGGGATTTAGATTTACCACAAGATGAATTTTCTTATAATGACTCACCCAACATAAGTACAGGGTTAAGTCCTTTTAAGATTGTCTATGGAGTGAACCCAAGAAGAGTGTTTGAGCTCAAAGATTTGGGACAGATGGAGAAGACAAGCATAAATGCAGAATATTTTGCTTCAAATATGCAAATGTTGCATGAAAAAGTTAAAGAACAGTTACATGAAAATAGTTTCAAGTACAAATAGAAAGCAGATTTGAAGAGAAGGGGAGCTTTTTTTGAAGAAGGAGATTTAGTATTGGCACGTTTGAGGAAAGAAAGACTTCCTAGAGGAACATATAAAAAACTTAAGGTTAAAAAGATTGGGCCTTGCAAGATTTTGAGAACGTTTTCAGCCAATGCTTATGAGATTGAACTTCCAGAAGACACGGGAATCTCTCCCATATTTAATGTAGAAGATTTGTATTCATATGTGGAACCTAAAGCAGAACAATCAGCAAATGATTTGGACAGAGACACAGGACAACAATTAAATTGGCAAAAACAAATTCCTACAGAGAAGAAGTTGTAGATCTGGAAATAATTATGAATACCAAAGTGTTGAAGAAGATGAGAGGGAAAGAGTACTATGAGTACTTGGTGAACTGGAAGGATCATCCACTGAAAGATGCTACTTGGGTAACTGCTGCACTCATACAGAAAAGTGGCAGTACTATAGAAGAACTCATGAACAGGAGTTCATGAATTTTTCTGACCTGAGGAGTTTGATGCAGGAGCATGAGCTCAAAGAAAAAAAAATCATTGGATTTGAAGTCGAATTAAAGTTTACCAAAGAGAGTTGGTTCTCTTAATTGTTTTTTCTGTTCTAATCAAATTTAGAAGTCAAATCGAATAATACAACAAGGGTTTCAAATCCTTCTTTGTAACAGACATAGAAGTTGTTTTTATTTTTAGGATATATTGTAGGATCTAGGGTTGAATAAGGTGCTCGATACAATTTTAGTGGATCTGAGAAACCAAATTTGTTTGTATTTAAGCCCATCGAGGCTATTGCATTTGGGGGGGATCAATTGGAATTGGAATACGGACGAAATTGGCAAATGTTTTATTGTCAAATAAAAAGATTAAAAGGTTAGACTGAAATTCTTCATCCCCAAAGTTCATTGTGTGTATATGATCAATTGATTGCTTCATGAATCATATATAACTATGCAAAATTTCCATCAATTTTTTCGAGAACGTTACTATAAGTGCGTTTTGAGATTTTAGTCTGAAATATAAGCTCTGTTTCAATTATAATTTCTCTGTTTAGTATAGTAAAACCAAGAGTAATTATATGTTTGAAATCGTGTGGTTTAAGAATTGATCTAGGGCTAAGATCGAAAATCATAATCTATTGCAGTGAAGGTATATGCACACGGGTTAACGTCATGACCTGTACCAGTAATTCAAATCCAATATAGTGTTGAATTGTGTTTAAAATCCGATCTGGAATCAGACGGCCTGTATTCATTGTGGAGGTTATAAAGCGCGGTGGTGGACCCAACCTTTGGCGGACCCACAATATTATAAAATACACCTCTTATTTGTTTGAAATCTAACTATGGTTTGGAATTTGAATATTACATCATAATATTAAAACCAATCTCAACCATAGATCTGTAGATCTAACGATTGTTGTAGGCCTAAGGGTCGATTTTATGAGTTTTATTGGCATTATTTGCATTAATATGAATCATCCTCTACCCTCGTCCCTTAAAATATATTACATATTTTTTCCTTGTTTTCAGTGCTCTCTTGATATCCACTAATTTTCTTAGTTCCAAGTTTTCTTCTTCTTCTAGAACCTTGGCAAATGTTATGCTCAATTGCAGGCTTCCTTCAATCTTCTCCTTTACATCTGATAAAAATAGGGTTTCCTCGTCATGTTTAGCATATTTGCAGTGGTTTGAGAGCTTTGTTGAGTAAACACTGGCTCACTATACTTGCTCTCATTTTCTTTATTTTTCACAATTCCATGTTTATGAATAATGCTTGTATTTTGATCATCATATGTTGAAGGAGAGTATGGTATTTATGATGGTAGTGTGCGGGTTGTAACATGGAGGGTCCTAGAAAGAAACATGGCAATTACGTTACACCATTGTAGAATGTCCAGGCTTTCAGCTCAACACACTTCTAGATTTTATATTTAAAACCATTGTTCACATTTACATATAAATAAATTATCATTAATTTGCTTGAATTTTATTCAAACCTTAAAATCATAAATGACATTGTGAATTGTTCTAATATTACAAACGTCACTTCATTGCAATTGAATTGAATTATTGAATTATGGTCCACATGAATAATATACTTTTTCATAATATATTGCCTTGTAAGACAGTTAGTAATTTGAAGTTTGATTAAACTTCACTAGCATAACAAAAATATATGATGATAGTTTTTCTATTAGTTCCAATCGAATGATAAGAAGTGTAAAAGTCATGAGTTCTCCCAATATTGTATACATTTTACTGTAGAGTTGAAAGTCCTGCGTCATAAGTGGAGGCCCAAAGTTCAACTCTCACAATAATTCCAGCTTAAGAAGCATAGGTCTGTAAACGATGACTTCAATACTGGGTGATACAATTGAGAATACTAAAGAGATGTTGCACTGAATCTGGTTTTCGCAGCGCGAGTTCAAACCCCAGATTGACTGGACTACACATCTTAGAGCCTATCAAGGACACTTTCACCCAACGGCCATGGCTCATAAGCAACGATTTGCATACAAATAAATTATTGAAGCAATCTCTCATAAAGACAAACAAGTACTAATTTGGAGGGATAAAAACACTTAGCTGCAAAAAAAAAATGAGTAGACTCTTTTTGTCAATTGTAATGTTTATGTTATGGCAAGTGGTTTTTTTATTTTAAAATGATTATGCATATGCACAAAGTGTTCAAATTATGAGAATCTTTAAGCACCATGAAACTTTTTTTATTCATGTTTGTATAGAAATGGGTTTATTTCTATGGAAGAAGGTTGAACTATATTCCTCTTGACTACCTCATGAATTGCACAGTAAATTGTTTTGTCCATTTTTAAATAACAATCGTTAATGTTTATATAGATTATGATTCCACCCTTTGAAAGTCTCCCATAAAGCACTTTATTTGTATAAGCATAATAAAAATATGCCATAATTAAGTTATTCATTCGAGGGTAATGAATTGTCCTTCATATTTCTGGACCAAACTAGACTGAGGTCAAATATTTGATGTTGCACATAGTCTACTTCCTATATTTATTATAATAAAACTGAATATTTTATATTTCCTATAGTTACTATAATAAAATTGAAGACAAACCCTAATTAACATATAGTTGTCCGTATAAATTTTCAGTACAGTAGGTATGAGTTTACAACACAGTAGGTATACCAAAGACGCAGCAAACCCTGATTACTTAACATAAGTAAGTATTACTTTAAATGATAATATATATGATTTTACACCAATGACTATTTTAAATAGATACAACACTTGTAGGTATGAATTATTTGAATCTGTATTAAATAGGTTGGTTTTAGAAGGGTGTTGTCTAACTATTCTACTAACTAATTTTTTTAGTTAGAATGTGGCAATATAAATATGCTCGAAATCACTAATTTTTGTTGTTTAAAATTCAATTTTGAATGTAGAAATGAATTCAGCATGCTGAAAAACCCCTAGGACACTTGAATTATACATAAATAATCACTCAAATCTGCGGATCTAACAATTTTCTACAGAATTTAGAGCAAATGTCCCCGGAAAAAATAGTCAAAAAACCTTGATTTCATAAAAGTTTAGCCTACTAGGTTTTGGAGCTTTATGACCATTAATTGGGCCTCTCCACCTTATAACATATGTGAGCTTTTTAAATCACATTTAAGAATAGAGTTTACATGGAGTTGTTCTAAACTTTCAAATTTCTATCACATACGGAAGGGTATCCAAAATAACTAGTTTTAAATCCTATAACATAATTAATTTGTTTTAAACTTATTATAACTGATGTATCTTAAAAATAATTTAAAATTAAATAAAAAAATTAACATTATTTTTAAAATAAATAATAAAAAGACCCAATATAAATATATAAAAATCAATATACCATTAAGAAATTAAAGAACATCCATTAAGTTTAAATATTTATTTTATGATTACAATCACATTATTTCCCATTAAATTTATGCAAACTATATATATTTATATATAACAAACTCTAAATTAACATTGTAAAATGAAATGTTCCTCATATAGGGTGACAGGGAAGAGACAAGCCATAGGATACCATTCGAGATAGACTGCCATGCGTCCCCTCAGCCCGTTGGCATCTGCCACCCTTCACTTACTGTTAGGACCACATATTGTACCCTTTTTGTCCATACTTTTTGCTATTATTTTACCCTTCATCACCTGCATTTTGACTTATACTATCATTTCATCTGATCATTCCAAGGTATACAACGTCCTTTCTCATTACTTTATGCTTAAT
>ML788095.1:168900-185818 GCA_009831015.1 Picea engelmannii
AGTGTAAAAAATAATACAAGTTTAAAGGATTGATTTTTTTTCTTCTTTTCCTACCTAAATTTACTTGACTTCAATTGAAAATTCATGGTTTTCCCAAGAGTAGTTTCTATTAAATAATCATCCATATGTAGAAAATATTCCATGAAATTTGGGATGCATAATCATTTATTTAGCGAAAATATTAAGAAAACCTATTATATGTTGATGGAAAATGTGTATATTTAGTCAAAAAGTATAAGTGGAGGCATAACTATACTCATAAATTAGGCTGCAAGTTTTTTATTTTTAATGAAAATATGAAAAATATTTTGTATCTTTCATCTAAACTTAATCTTATGTTTTTCAATGTGGGATAAAGGTGCCCAATGGAAAGGTCATGTTCTAGGAATTTGATTGTAATTGCTTCGATTCATTTTCAATTCCTTTTTCCTTTCAATATTTTTAATAACTGTTGAAATATGGTATTTAAAACTTACTAGATAGGCATGTTGTTGAAGTGAGAGTGGGTATATAAATCTAAAAATGTTTGAGGCCTACCCCCTTTGGTCCAAGAGCCAACTTGTGGCCTAAAGCATGGAGGTTATTGATCCTACAATGGATTTCTTGGCATAGTTCTATGGCTAGGAACATCTTGAGGAACAACACCATAGATTACAAGTGGACATGTGCAATTCATTTCTAGTTCAAATGAGTTAAGGAATGGGCACATTGTGGAATTTTCCATTGAGTACAAAAAATCTTTTCGTGCAACAAAGAGATACTTTTAGGTCAGATTGAGACAGAGACTACAAAAAGCAATACCATTGTAGATGAAGATGTTTTTTTGTTAAGAAAGGCTTGATGTTGATGAATCTTGACACTATGGAAGTGTAATCCCTTATGTAAGCGGGGTGTTATGGAGAAAAAAGTGATCCAGGTGGATATCGATGGCCACCCATCTATTCCATGGGCTCAAAAAACAATTTTCCATCTTGGCAGTTTTTGACAGTTTTTCGGGTTCCAAACTTCCGCGGCCATTTTGAGGCCCTAAATGACGTGTTTTGGGGAATGAGGGTCCAAGAGACTATCACTGGAACTAGCTTAGACTAGTCTAAAATCATTCTTCTTGATTAGATCTTTCCAACTGTGTATCGAGCGCCCCAAACAGAGATCATATGCAAAAGTTATGCCCTGGGGAAGTTGACGTATCAACTACCCCCATCAGGGCCCACAAACCTTTTGGATTTTCATCTTCTGGGGTTAGGGTTTTGAATTTTTCTTATGTTAAAAAGTACATTAGAGATTCATTGCAATAATCATCTTCTTGCGAATGCAAGTATCCATCACATCTCTTCTTAGAGATAAGATGCCACCATTCTAGCGAGTTTTTCACTCTGTATTTTTACAATCTCTATACATTTATTTCATTAATAGAAATCGTGTATTACTATATCTTTGTGTTTATGGTTGCATCTCTGATACATTTCTGTTATATTATTGGATATCCATGATATATCTGTGCATTTATTTATTATATCTCCACTCTCATTTCGTGTCGAAAATAATCCAGACCAGTGGTGTCAGAGAAGGCTGCTCTTGATTATTTTCTCAGTACATGTCCTCGATGAGGTATGAGTATAGAAAGTTGGGTCTCGAGCTTGTATCTCTTTTATAACCGTAATTTGTACAAGACATGCTTACCTGGCATCAGGCCATCTCATATTCCTTCTTTGCCAAGCCATTGTTGAACAACTCTTCTTAAAAATACCATTTTTAAAGGTCCACGTGCCTTGCTCCACTACTTCATGCGTGTACATGCTAGTTGACTCACTACAACCCGTGTGTACCTACAAAAGCACGAAAAAAGGAAAGTTGCTGATGAAACACACAACTTTGGGTAAGTTAACAAAACCTTTCGGCCATGCATGGCCAATCATTCTGACGCAACCCCTCCTCAAATCGTGGGTCAGAAGGTCACGTACACAGGATCTTTCCCCTTACACTGGCCCGAAGAGCTCTTGGAAATGGCTCCTCTATTTCCCTTTCGGAAAATCTGCACCCAGAATCAACTCCGAGAAATTCCCCCTTGTACTTCGGGAGATCGGACTTTGCACTTTTGCGAATCCAGTGGTCAAGTGTCTTGTCTCTCAATCTATGAAACTCGAAGATAGTAAACACTTGACCCTTTCTCCTTACTAGTTCACATTTCTCCTTATCACAATTTCGGGAGTTGCAATGTCGAGCAACTTGTCTCCTCAACCCCTGAAACCCGATTTACCAAAACGTCGATGCACTCGCAAGGTCGACCTTTCAACGATCTTTACTCCGTTGGGACTTCGGACTTCGCGATTTTGCGAATCCTAATGCAACGATTTCGGAACTTCACTCCACAAAACCATGAAATGGTCAACATAATTGACTTCCTTGTCGAGAGTGCTCCACCTGTCCACTTTGTCGATTCCTGTGGCCCACACGATCCTTTTGTCCCTTCGGGACTTTGCCGTGATTTCGCGAGTCCCGTTGCAAAGATTACGGGACTTCAACCTACAAAACCCTGAAATAGAAACCCACGTGTAAATCCAACAACCCTTGTTGACTTGGATCTATGGTTCTACCTATCTTGGGCTTGAACCCTTTGGGAATACTTGCTGTAACTCCCATACTCCTCTGTGAGATCTGACAGCTCACGGGGCTTCACAACTTCTCCACACAGAATTTCGATAGTTCGTCTCTTTCCTTGAGAACTTGTCCTCCTGCGGTCCGACGTCGCTATGCCTTCCTTTAGATTTTCAAGGTACTTGGCCTCTTGCCTTCCTTCGACCCCTTTGAAGGTTCAAATCCTTCTGAGCTTTCCCACGACTTCGAGTCTTTCAGAAAACTCTTGCTCACACTCCTTGCGGCAGACCTTCAAACACTTCCAAGTGCTGAACTCTTTTCGACTCTGTGCACACCTACAACAACAATCTCTCAATACTTCACTCAGGTCCATAACTCTAAGACTTTACTCGGCCTGCGCACTCTTTGCACGACTCCTGTGCCCAACTACACTTCTGAGAAAATGAGAACAAAATATATCTAGTCCGAGCTTTCAGAGACAAACCTCTGAACCCTTTGTCAACGCACTCCTTGTGCACAATTCAACTGCACTCCTTGCAGGAACTCTTGCTCAGATAGAGAAACAATTGAAACTCATTTCCCTTACTCTCTCTCTCTCTCATATTTCAAACATTAAACAAGAAATCATTCATACATACCATAAAAGCAATTGTATGACAGAAAGAGTAAAACATTCATGAGCATAACATTTAACATACATACACGGAGAACCAACCCAATGCCATGAATTTGAATCAAAGTTTTTTTCTTATTAATTCAAATCTTTGTACATGGGTGTCTTCAAATTACAGTTCTCCCTTCTCAGCTCTGTATGATCTTCATGCTTATGTTACAATACACAATGAGGGTGTCTATATCCTGTTTCCCTCTTGCGCTCTAAAAATGTCTAATCTAACATTCAATTATATCTACTTGCATTAACTATCATAAATGCCTTCTATCTACTAAGGACGAGAGCGAATCACTCAAGGTCTGTTTACATTTTACAAGTGCGCCTTCATTTAATTATTTCATTTAAGGTTGGCGCATTAACTTCAAGATAATTTCAAAATTTGTGTTGGGTGCTTGTCCAGCTGTCTTTTGCCTCCACGCTGGTTCGCTTGAGGTGCTCCTGCATCATACTCCCTTGCTTGAAAATTTTCATGGGCTCCTGTCCATGAGATCACGCACAGCCTGTCCATGCATCTGGATCTCTACTTCATTCTCCCAGCTGGCATCTTCAACTGGATGGCCCTTCCACTTGACAAAATATTCAAAGTATTGTTTTCGCCTGGTCTTTTTGCTCACTCTTTGGTCTAGTATGCGCTCCATTTGTGGATTTTCTACAACTGGCATCTGCTTTGTCCACTGGACCACTAGCTGTTCATTTTTTGTCCATGTTTCTTCAGCTTTATATGGGTACAAATCTGAGATATTGAATATCGGAGAAATTTCGATCCCATATGGTAATTCAATCTTGTAAGCATTTGCCCCAAATTTCTTCAAGACCTTACATGGTCCGATCTTCTTCATCTTCAGTTTGTTATATGTTCCTCTCAGGAACCTTTCCTTTCTCAAATGTGCCAGAATCAAATCACCAACTTCAAATTGAATTTGTCTCCTGTGTTGATCTGCTCTGCACTTATATTCTTGGTTCGAATTCTGCAATCATTCCTTCACCTGGCTGTGAAGTTCCTTCATTGCCTCTGTGAAATCTTTTGCAGTAGCGCTCCTAGTCGAAATCTGTTCTGAATCTCTCAATTCAGAAATTCCTCTCGGCTGCATGCCATAGACAATATGAAATGGACTCTACCCCATGTTTTTGTTAACTGAGTCGTTATAAGAAAATTCCGCCTATGGTAATATGTTGTCCCACTCGCTGTGGTGTTCTGTCACTAAGCTTCTCAGCAAGTCTCCCAGACTTCTGTTTACCACTTTCGTCTGTCCATCCGTTTGAGGATGATAAGCTGAACTAAACGATAAGTTAGTTCCTAGCTTCTTCCATAAGGTCCTCCAGAAGTGTCCTACGAACTTAGTGTCTCGATCCGAAACTATGCTTCTTGGCAAGCCATGAAGTCAAATGACTTCTTTGAAAAACAGATTTGCAATGTGAGTTGCGTCACTGGTCTTCTGACATAGAATGAAGTGTGCCATCTTGGAAAATCTATCCACCACCACAAAGATTGAGTCAAAACCTCTTTGTGTTTTTGGCAACCCCAATATGAAATCCATGCTAACTGCATCCCACGGCTTCTCAGGTATGGATAATGGTTGATAAAAAACTGCATTCTTCCTCTTTCCCTTCGAATGCTAACAAATTATGCATCTGTTCATGAATCTCTTGACGTCTACTCGCAATCCCAACCAAAAATATGACTCATTCAACTTTGTGAATGTCTTGTCATGACCAAAGTGCCCGGCCAATCCTCCACTGTGTTTCTCTTCCAACAAGTTCTCCCTCATGGAGCATTTCGGAATACAAAGTTGATTACCTTTAAACAGTAATCCTTCCCGGATCATGTATTCTGCCCATTGGCCTCTATCTCTGAGAATTGGATTCTCAGCTGCCTCATACACCTCTTTAAAATATGGATCATTTCTGAACATGTTCCTGAGATCATCAAAACCCAACGTTTTGACTCTGAACTCCTGCAATAGAAAACACTTCCTGCTCAAAGAATCAACAACTTTGTTAGCATTACCAGAAATATGTTTAATCACAAAAGTGAAATTTTGCATGTATTCAATCCATTTAACATGTCTCTGATTCAACTTCTCCTATTGAGTCACAAACTGAAGTGCATGATTGTCACTGTATAAAACAAATTCCTTCGGGATCAAGTAATGTCTCCATTTCTTCAATGCCTGAATGATAGCATATAACTCCTTATCATACATGGAGTACTTCACTTTCGCTTCATTCAACTTCTCGCTGAAGTATGCTATCGGCCTATCTTCTAGACTCAAGACTACCCCTATTGCAAACCCACTTGCATCGCATTTCACTTGAAATGTCTTGTGAAAATCAGGCAACACCAAAATTGGTTGTTCCGTGATCTTCCTCTTCAACAGAATAAAACTCTTCTCAGCTTCTTTTGTCCAGTGAAAAGACTTATGTCTCTTCTTCACTGTGTCCATTATCGGTGCACTAATTCCACTGAAATTTCTGATGAACTTTCGGTAGAAACTAGCCAATCCGTGAAAAATTCTCACCTCAAATATACTCTTCGATGATGGCCAATTTTTTATTACCTCCATCTTATCTGGATCCATCCTCAACTTATCTGTAGAAATAACAAACCCCAGATAAATGAGCTCCATCTTCATGAATAAGGACTTCTTCATATTTATTAGCAACTTCTCATGCTGTAGCCTCTCCATCACTGTAGCCAAATGTTTCAGATGCTCTGCCACTATTTTACTGAAAATCAGTATGTCATCCAGATATACGATAACAAATTTTCCAATGAACTCCCTTAGGACTTCGTTCATCAACCTCATGAAAGTACTTGGCACATTTTTTAAGCCAAATTGCATAACAAGCCATTCATACAACCCATCATTGGTTTTGAATGCTATCTTCCACTCGTCACCTTCTCTCATGCGAATTTGGTGATATCTTTCTTTCAAATCAATCTTTGAAAAATACTTTGCTCCACTCAAGCAATCCATCAGATCATCCATCCTTGGCAATGGAAATTTGTACTTGATGGTTATCTTGTTGATCGTCGTTGAGTCAGTACACATCCTCCAGCCTCCGTCTTTCTTCAGACTGAGTATTGTTGAAACAACACACGGACTCAAGCTTTCTCTGACCAAACCTTTGTCCAATAAATCCTAGACTTGTCTTTTGACCTCTTCATTCTCCTGCGGTGTCAATCTGTACGTGGATTTTTTTGGTAAACTGGCTCCTAGTATGAGATCA
Source organism: Picea engelmannii (assembly GCA_009831015.1). Taxonomy (NCBI): domain Eukaryota; kingdom Viridiplantae; phylum Streptophyta; class Pinopsida; order Pinales; family Pinaceae; genus Picea; species Picea engelmannii. The sequence continues at coordinate 175,400 of ML788095.1, forward strand.
ATATGATGACTCACACTTCTGATTGGTGGCAACGAACGAGGTAGTTCGTCCACTACTATGTCAGTGAACTCTTTCAGTAGTTCCTGAACCTCTTATGGTAAATCATCTACCCTTGTGCTGGTCAAAACAATCCTCGGTTTTCTGACCACAATGAATTGTGGTTCCTCCTTCTTCTTAACCTCGGTCAAAAGTTCCTTCCCACTCATGATAAGTACAGTGTTTCTTACTTCAGGTTTCACCTCCTTATCCTTGATTGGAAGCAACATGTGAGTCCTCCCATTCTTCTCTAGGGTGTATGTGTTCATTCTCCCATCATGAACTACATTCCTGTCATATTGTCATGGTCTACCCAGCAATAGATGAAAAACATCCATGGGAATAACATCACAGAGTATCTTATCATTATATCCTCCTATCTTAAATTCAACTAAACATTGTTTAGTGACAGTTACCTGATGTCCCTTTTGTAGCCACGAAACTCTGTATGGGCTTGGATGATCAATCGTCTCCAGCTCCATCTTTTCTACCATCTTCGTAGAAATGAGATTATCTGTGCTACCACTGTCCACAATGACCTTGCATACCATGTCCTTAGTATTGCAAGTAGTCCGGAAAAGTCTGTTTCTTTGGACTGAACTCTCCACCTCCTTCTCCGGTGTCAAAAGATATTTTCACATCATCAACGATCTTCCGCCTTCAACATCTCCTACCTCAACATCCCGCCTTTGTGCTTCAGTGATGTGAGTCTCACCTCCTTCTTTCTTTCTATCAGGACATTCATAAGACTTGTGCCCAGTCTTTCCACATGTGAAGCATGTTATTACTGCACCTCTTCCTCTTCCTCTACCTCTGGTATGAGGAAAAATACTATTATCATCATAATCTCCTCTCTGTTCGGTATGTTTCCCTCACTATTCAACATATTGTCCTCGTTGTGAGGTTCCACCTCTCTCAGTTCGAGTCTAAGGTTTCTTACAGTCCTCCTTAGGTTTCTGATTTCTATCTAGGACAATTGATTTTCCCCTGGCTTGACTCCTGCCTCGGCCTCTTTGACCCTACTTTCGACTCAGCTTCTCTTCCGCTTTTAGAGCCATATGATAAGCATCTTCCACTGTTCGGATGGTTACCATGCTCATCTCATACTGAATATCGTATCTCAGGCCATTCATGTATCTGGAAAACTTTTCATCATCACTTTCTCGATGACCTTCCCTGATGTTCAACTTGTTGAATTCTTCAGTGTATTCCTTCACTGTCATCAACTTCTATCTCAAGTTTTTCATTCTTCGAAATAGAGTAATCTGGTAATCTCTAGGGATGAATTTTGCCTTCATCTTCGCGATCATTCTTTCCCAGATTTTGATCTTTTGCTTTCCTTTGCGGCGTTTGTCAACTTGTAGATCATCCCACCACAATGCTGCATGTCCTTTTAATCTCATGACAACATGTTTGACCTTCTTGTCCTCTTCGACATCTTCATAGTCAAAATATGTGTCCAGAGCTCTAATCCAGTCTAGAAGCTCCTTTGCATCCAAGTTTCCCTCATAAAATGGAATGTCCATTTTAGCTCTTGCACCCATTCTTGCAATAGCCCTAATCAAACGTTCGTTTGCTGCATCTTTGGATGCAACTTCCTCTTCTTCATGTTCAGCCTCAATTTCACTTTTAGAATCACTAAGATCCCCAGCAGTGACTGTACGCCTCTGTGTTGTCTCCATGTCTTCGAGTCTGGCATGTAGGTCACACATATCTCTCTCCATGGCTAGATCAGTCATCTTCCTACCCCTTATTCTAAACATTTCCCTCTCCTCTAGTGGATCAGGTGTTTTCCTGTCCCTTCTCCTCGACGGCATGGTGAATTATCCTTTTCCCTGCTACAGAAAGAAAAGAAACCTTTTGGATTTTCATCTTCTGGGGTTAGGGTTTTGAATTTTACTTATGTTAAAAGGTACCTTAGAGCCTCATTGCAATAATCATCTTCTTACGAATGCAAGTAGCCATCACATCTCTTCTCAGAGATAAGTTGCCGCCATTCTAGCAAGTTTTTCACTCTGTATTTTTACAGTCTTTATACATTTATTTCATTAATAGAAATCATGTATTATTGTATCTTTGTGTTTCTGGTTGCATCTCTGATACATTTCTGTTATATTATTGGATATCCATGATATATCTGTGAATTTATTTATTACATCTCCACTCTCATTTCGTGTCGAAAATAATCTGGACTAGTGGTGTCAGAGCAGATTGCTCTTGATTGTTTTCTCAGTACGTCCCCGATGAGGTATGAGTATAGAAAGTTGGGTCTTGAGCTTGTATCTCTTTTATAACCGTAATTTGTACAAGACATGCATACCTGGCATTAGGACATCTCATATTCCTTCTTTGCCAAGCCATTGCTAAACAACAATTCTTAAAAACACCATTTTTAAAGGTCCACGTGCCCTGCTCCACTACTACACGCATGTACACATTAGTTGACTCACTACAACCCGTGTGTACCTACAAAAGCATGAAAAAAGCAAAGTTGTTGATGAAACACACAACTTTGGGTAAGTTAACAAAACCTTTCGACCATGCATGGCCAGTCATTTTGATGCAACCCCTCCTCAACCCATAGGTCAGAAGGTCAAGTACATAAGATCTTTCCCCTTACACTGGCTCGAAGAGCTCTCGAAAATGGATCCTCTATTTCCCTTTCGAAAAATCTTCACCCACAATCAACTCCGAGAAATTCCCCCTTGTACTTCGAGAGATCAGACTTCGCACTTTTGCGAATCCGGTGGTCAAGTGTCTTGTCTCTCAATCTCTGAAACTCGAAGATAGTCAACACTTGACCCTTTCTCCTTGCTAGTTCAAATTTCTCCTTATCGCAATTTCGGGAGTTGCAATGTCAAGCAACTTGTCTCCTTGACCCCCGAAACCTGATTTACCGAAACGTCGATGCGCTCGCAAGGTCGACCTTTCAACGACCTTTACTCCGTCGGGACTTCGAACTTCGCGATTTCATGAATCCTAATGCAAGGATTTCGGAACTTCACTCCACAAAACCATGAAATGGTCAATGGAATTGAATTCCTTTTCGAGAGTGCACCACCTGTCCACTCTACCGATTTATGTGGCCCACACGATCCTTTTGTCCCTTCGGGACTTCGTGTTTCGTGATTTCACGAGTCCCGTTGCAAAGATTACGAGACTTCAACCTACGAAACCCCGAAATAGAAACCCATGTGTAAATCCAACGACCCTTGTTGGCTTGGATGTACGGTTCTGCCTCTCCTAGGCTTGAACCCTTTGAGGATACTTGTTGTAACTCCCCTGCTCCTCCGTGAGATCTGACAGCTCAAGGGACTTCGCGAATTCTCCACAGAGAATTCCGATCATCCGTCTCTTTCCTTGAGAACTTGTCCTCATGTGGTCCGACGTCTCTACGCCTTCCTTCAGATTTTCAAGGTACTTGGCCTCTTGCCTTCCTTCGACCCCTTCGAAGGTTCAAATCCTTTTGAGCTTTCCCATGACTTCGAGTCTTTCAGAAAACTCCTACTCGCACTCCTTGCGGCAGACCTTCAAACACTTCCAGGTGGTGAACTCTTTTTGATTCTGCGCACACCTGCAACAACAATCTCTCAATACTTCGCTCAGGTCCACAACTCTGAGACTTTACTCGGCCTGTGCACTCCTTGCATGGCTCCTATGACCAACTGCACTTATGAGAAAATGAGAACAAAAGCTATCTAGTCTGAGCTTTTAGAGACAAACCTCTAAACCCTTTGTCAATGCACTCCTTGTGGACAATTCAACTGCACTCCTTCCAGGAACTCTTGCTCAGATAGAGAAACAATTGAAACTCATTTCCCTTACTCTCTCTCTCTCTCTCTCTCTCTCTCTCTCTCTCTTAGATTTCAGACATTCAAGAAGAAATCATTCATACATAGCATAAAAGCAATTGCATGACAGAAAGAGTAAAACATTCATGAGCATAACATTTAGCATACATACACAGAGAACCAACACAACACCATGAATTTGAATCAAAGTTATTTTCTTATTAATTCAAATCTCTGTACATGGGTGTCTTCAAATTACAGTTCTCCCTTCTCATCTCTGTATGATCTTCATGCTTATGTTACAATACACAATGACGGTGTCTATATCCTATTTCCCTCTTGCGCTCTAAAACTGTCTAATCTAACATTCAATTCTATCTACTTGCATTAACTATCATAAATGCCTTCTATTTACTAAGGACGAGAACAAATCGCTCAAGGTCCGTTTACATTTTACAAGTGCACCTTCATTTAATTATTTCATTTAAGGTTGGCGCATTAACTTTAAGATAATTTCAAAATTTTCACTGGGTGCTTGTCCAGCTGTCTTTTGCCTCCGCGCTAGCTCGCTTGAGGTGATCCTACATCACATTTGACCAAATACCTAGCCCTTTCTAGCCTATAAAAGAAGGGGTAGGGGTCCCATTTAAAAGGAGGAAAATAATAGTAAAGAAACTATACCCAAATTGGCATTCCCTTTGTCCCAACCTTTAGCCATCCTTGTGCAAAGAGAAGTATAGAGAAAAGCAGTTGGAGAACAGTTGAAGAGGATCCCAGGACTAGTTTCGAGGAGCAGTGTCGACCACATATTGTAAGTTTACTCTTGTGAAGATTAATACAAAAATGAATACTTTTCCTGTCCCACCATATCATGTGTTCAAGTTGAATGTTTATTTTATGATATTGTCACAACTAACCCAACAATTAGTATATGAAATGCATGTTTGTAGCTCTCTGTTTGTGCATGTGTTAATGCAGGTCAGCTTTGGGAGGAGGCTTGCAATCAAAGGGAGAGAGAAAACAAAGGAATTGACATCAAACAAAGGAATTAAGGTAGAGTTACTGAATCTTGTTGACACCTTTATATTGCATGAATGTGGGGTTTTGTGTTGGGAGAATAGGAAGAGTAGAGGCCTTTTGAATGGTCATTTTCTGCATGCATGATCAAATCCCTTAAATGCTAAGTCCGTAGAAGGGATTTCCCACCCACGATTGAATTGACGACCATACTGGGGATCTCTAGGGTTTTCTGGGATTTCTTTCTTGGGTATTTAAAAAATAAATAAATAAAAATCGGTTTCATTCCTTATTTTTAAAGTTTCTGCAAAAGTCTAAGCTAAGAGAGATTTTGGTCATCCATACTAGTTGTCTCTGTTTCTTTTCTTGGCTGCATTTTTTTTTTTACAAGAGTCACAGAGGTACACATGGCCTGTACAAGGCCTACATGCATGTACCCATGCCCTACCTTCATACAGCCTGCGTGCACACGTTAGCTGATGAAGTGTCAGTCACATGTATGATTTCAGAAAATTTCTTTTAGAGAGGAAGTCATCCTCTCCCCTGTCAGAAGTGATCCTTCTCGGGGGTTTTCTAAAACTCATTCTAGTCTCTGTTTTTCATTTTATAGCTTAGGTTCCACCTCAGATTGGTTTTGTTCTATGAAATTTTCCTTGAATTGTTTTCTTTTTTCTGTCAAAGTAAGTTTCTTAGTCTTCAAGAGTTTTTGGTTCTCAATACCAATAGTCTTTGCCAGTGTTTGATTGCTTGTTTTTCATTTTTGAAGGATTGCAAAGGTACACGCAGCCTGCCTAAGGTCTGCACGCAAGTACACATGCCCTGATATTACACAGCCCGTGTGCACACACTGGCTGTTGAACTATCAATAGCGTGACTGTTGAGAAATTTTTTGTAAGGAGAGGTAGTCATCCTCTTCCTTATCAAGAGTTACACCTCTCAAGAATTTCCTTGATTTAGTTTTAGCCTCTTTCATCATAGTCAACAACTTAGGTTTGGTACAGAAATAGATTTCTTTTTCATTGAAAAGTTTTCCTCAAAAATTTTCTTTCATAGGGTTTTTAGACAAGTGTGAGAATCCATTTTAGCCTACTTGTGTGTTATTTTTGGTGACTCTTTGCGATCTTCAATGAGGCCAAAAGTTTTCTTGGTCTTTACTTGTCGTAATTTTTCCTTTTTTCTTTGTGAGCATTAAAAAAATATATATATATATCTTTTATTTCTTGGTTTGGTTAAGTAGTTGTTGGTTTGCATTAGTAACCAGGAGAAGTCTTTGCTTTCATAAGTTCTTGTTTGTTTACTTAGGACATTAAGTAGCTCGTAGTTGAGCGAAATCCTATTTTGAGTTCGTTGTTCAAAGATCTTAGAAAAAATTAATTTGAAAAGTTGGTTAAATAATTTAAAAGTGCAAATATGAATTTGTCAAGAAGAAGTTATTTTGTTTCCATCTTTTTGTTTATCTTTTCTTTTCATCTCTCAAAACATCACTAGTTTTACTTTCATAACCTTTGACTTAAGACAAGCCACAAAAATTAACGATTAATTAAAATCAGCTAGACTTTATGTTTGTAGGGTCCATCAACTAGTCTAGGCTAGAGCCTTGATTTAGGTTGGAGAGGAAACTCTTCAAGGCTACAAAACATACATAAGAGTTTGTGCTAGGGAGTGTTAAAAGTCTGGTATCATGAAAGTTATCCGAGACCCCCCTCTAACACAGGGGCTAAACACGAGGTCGTGTGTGGAAAGGTAGAAGAGATAACCCCTCCAAAGATGGACCAAGTGTAGTGGGGAACACATATAGAGGGCTTGTTTTGGGATTCCGTCGATTTCATTTTCCATGAAGCTTTGTGGGTCTTGAATCTATTTGAGATCCTTAGTTGTCTTCCGAACCACTTTTTTTTTATACCCTTGATAGGTTTCAATCTTGATACCCTGCTCATTGTTGTCCACCCGATCGTCGACTGTACCCGCCTGGTGACTGTTCACGTGTTATCAACTTAGTTGCCATTATTTTAGGGACTTACATAGGTGATTGCGGGGGTATACCGCGGTACCTAGGACAGACATCAAGCCACACTTTGCAGAGTATACCCGAAGGGTGCTTTCGTATTCAAGTTGCACTTGCACAGGTAAGTTTCTCTAGTGTTGGTTGTTGTAACTGTTCTTCCAACTAGTTTAGTGATTGCTTGTTTTATCTCGTAGGGATTTTTTCTAGTGTGTGCTCTGTGCTCCCTAGTTTTCCATAGTGAGTTTGTCAGTCATGGTTGTGGATCTCTGACCTAGGGTGGTAGACCGCCCACTTCATCAGTCATGAGGACTTTTCGGTCTTCCTCTTAGAAACGTGGAGCCACCTCTTTATAGGCATTGTTTTGATAACACTGGTTCCTTGGAGTCAGTGTGTGAGACTTTTACGGACTTGAATGATCTTGCAAGGGGAGAACCTGTGCATAAGATCTTCATGGTAAATTTCTCGATGGTACCAACCAAGAAACCCCTTCACAAGGGGATTCTTGTGCTTTTCCTTTCTTTGGAAACATTGGTGTCCCTTTGATGACCACTTTGTACATTCTCAGGTTGAATGTGGGATTACCGGTTTGGTTGGGTACAATTCCAAATGTCCCAAGTGCTCTTGATGCTTCCCAGTTAAGTCCTTTATGTCATGGGCACCATGTTGATTCTCCTTTATCAACAAATTTTTCTCCTCCTCCTTCTCCCACCTTTGGTGAAAGTACAGTCACTAGTAACCAGAAGTCTAAATGAAGTAGAAAGAGGAATAATAAGAAGAAGAAATCACCAACCTCTATGAGTCATGTTGAAGACCAACACCTAGCCTCTGCAAGTCATGCTGGGGGCAAGAACCCACCCTCTACAAGTCATGTTCGGGGAAAAAGTCCAGTCACTGCTAGACATACTGGCAATAGGTCTGTAGCTTCTGCGAGTCATGTTATCGACCCATCACCAACCTCTGCAAGTCATGTTTGAGATACGCAACCAACCACTGCTAGTCATCATGGGGGCATTGATTCTGTTGAGAAACCTAGACAGATAGGACGTAAGCCTAAGTTCCCTTGTAAGCTTTGCAAGGGAGATCACCTTACTCATTTGTGCCCTAGCCTCCCAGAGGTATGAAGATTGTGGTCCCTGTCTGCAAGCTCTTCTGATTCTGAGTCTTCTGAGGTTTCATCTCAGTCTATTCATCCATTGGTTGAGAAAGTGGTCATGTTGATGCAATCATTGGCTGATCCCACTCCTTTTTTGAGGGGTGAGGTGCCTTTAGACCTTGTAGTCTTGTAGCATATTCATCATTTGGTTGAGAAAGTGCTCATGTCAATGCAGTCATCAACTGATCCCACTCCTATTATGGGGGGTGAGGTGTCTTTAGACCATGTAGTCTTGCAGCCTATTTAGCCATTGGTTGAGAAAGTGGTCATGCCAATACAGTCTTTGAATGATCCCACTCTTCTCCTCAAGAGTGTCGAGTCTACCAAAGTGGTCATGCCGATGCAGTCTTCGGCTGATCCCACTCTTCTCTTGAGGAGTGATGCATCTACTGACTATGTTTTTAGCATTTCTAGTTCAATATTGTCAAAACAAGGGGGCATTCCGCTCGTTCTGAGTACACCCCCTCCAAGCCCTAGGATGGTTTCCTTTGATTGGAATGATCTTGTTGAGCCTCGTCTTCCTTCTTATGCACCTTTTCAAATAAGGGTTGAAGTTAATTCAACAAACATTTATCGATGTATTATGGATGAAGGAGCTTCCACAAGTATTTTATCCTCCTCGGTTTGGAAAGTCTTAGGATCTCCTGAGCTTGTGTCTTCTTCGCATGAGATGTTGACTTTTGACAGACGTCCTAGTGAGTATTTGGGGGTTCTTCCTTAGTTACCTATATCTTTAGGTGGAAAGACTATCCTTGTTGATGTTATAGTGGTGCAAGGCTCGTTAAGTTTCAATATGCTTCTTGGGAGTGATTATGTATATGCTATGAATGTTGTGGTGTCTATCCCCTTCCGGGTGATGCATTTCCCTCACAATGGAAACATTGTCACTATTGACCAGTTGGCATTTGATAATCGTCATCCTAATTCAACATTATTTCAGACTACCCCTTTATATGTTTCTAGCATTCATGTAGACTCTACCCTGCCACGGGTTAATTATGTGGCATATTATACTTGATGTTCAATTGCTTCTGAGAAGGAACCTGTGCAATCATGTTTTCCTTCCCGAGACTTGGTATCAATAATTGATTCTTTGGTTTACCCGGTAGGGGCATGGGATCCCTTGCTTCCCCCTCTTGCTCCAAGTAATCTTGAGTCTTCTTTTGAGTCTGATCTCATTGTTTGTATATCCTCAAGCTCTTGTGTTTGTGATTCTTCGTTGATAGACTCCACCAGTCCTCGCCAGAGCCTCCATCATCATATGGAATATGGTCAGTTTACTTCACCCTTTGGGACTGTCGACCCTTGCTTGCATGATTTCTCATATTTTGAATTGCCTTCAGATGAGGCTATCTTTGAATCCACGACTACAGATTCTATACCGTGGGAGGACTTACACCGTGGTTTGTGTTTTCTTCTCTTATGGGAGACTTCTCAAGTTGAATATCGAAGAGACTCTTGGTATGAGCCTAGCAGTAGGCTCTACCCGAACCAGTTTCATATATGAGTCATAGCCCCCTATAGGTCTTCTTTTAAGCCCTTTTCAAATCCTCTAAACATGAAAATATTGTTGAGCGATCTTGTCGCCTTTCATGCTCGTTAAACTGAAATTTGAAGTCATGTCTGTCCAATGGTAGTTTACCCCTTTTTTAGTCTGGATGGCCAACTATACGAACAAAGGTATACTCTAGGAGTTCTGGTCCCCTAGAAGAGTATTCTCAGGCATAATTTTAACCATTTTTTGGGCCCGAGTGACTAAATTTACGAAAAAGAAACCCCCATAGAGTCCATAGTTAAGCTCTTTTCAGACTCCCTAAAATTGAAAAGATCATTGAGTGACCTTATTCTTTCACACTCGTTAAACTGGTCTAGAAGAACATTCCTGACTGGAGTCCATAGTTAAGCTTTTTTCAGACTCCTTAAAAATAAAAAAATGGCCGAGTGATCTTGTCTTTATCGCACTTGTTAAAATGGTTTTGAATAGACGTCATTTTGGTGCTAATTTACCCCTTTTTCGAACCGACTCGACTACTTTCGAAAAAGGTACCATAGTGGAGTCTCCTTTTACGTTTTTTCAGACTCTCTAAACATGAAAAACGACTAAGCTTACCTTCTTTGGGCTCATTAAACTTATATAAAAGGACGTTATCATTATGTTTTGTTAACCACATTTGCATTACTGCGTCTTTGGCCTAATGTTGGCTCCATGTTGCTCTCAACTGAACCATCTGAAGCATGCCTTATAATGCAAGCCTTGTAGCACTTTGCCTTTGCGTCTTGACACCTTGACCCCTGGAGGGAATTTTCTGAGTGTCCTTGCTTTGAACATCAGTCTTGTCCTTGTGCTTAGAACTAGTATGTTTGCGACATTCATTCCTCCTTTGTAATGTAGCATTCTTTTATTCTTTTTCCAAAAT